>KL271230.1:5946-27045 GCA_000699545.1 Podiceps cristatus
GGGGGATCAGCCCTAAGGAATGCTTGAATAAAGGAAACTGTGTACGTTTTTCCAGTTCCTGCTAGCTGTTAAATCGAATTTGCAGCTTTTACAAGCAGGAAGTCACACTTGGATAGGCCATGTGGTATATGTAGTTGTGTGTCTTTTCATGGTGTTTTTCTTTGGCTCTGAAAGATTTTAAGCACGGGAGATCACTTTTAGCTGAGTTTATTGTAGCTTAGTTTCACTGAATTATTGTGTGCTTCTTGTTTTGCAAGGGTTAAAATTTTGAGTTAACATGCCAACCTTATATATATAATTTACATCAAGAGCTTTTACATAATAGATATTAAAAAATGCTTGAGGAATGCAGACAGTGTGCAGGTCTGTAAAGCTATTATGAACACAACACAGTTGTGGTAATTATTGCAGAGGGGTGCATACTCAATTATATGCTTAGTGGAAGGAAAGATTACTGAAAATACTAATTGAAAGGTTTAGTGGAGTTTGGTAATTACTATGTGTACTCTTTAGTACCTATATGTATTATTAAGTAGTAAACAAATGCACTATGTATTTGCGAACTTGACTTGTTCTCTAACTAGAAAACTTTTTTGTGAGTTTCATCAACTTCTGTAGCAGTGCTGTACATTAACTTTGTATGTATGTATGATCTCAAGCTGTCTGGCTTGAAAAAGGAAGAATTTTACATGTGAGCAGAGTATAGTTAAACATCCAGTCCTCGTCCTAGGTTTTCAAGCAGACCGCTCTCACTGCCTCTGCATTTCAGAGTTTTTATGAAAGCCATTGCAGAATAAAAACCCCGACTTTGGAACATTTAACAGAGAAACACAGAAATCATTTTCATGTTACCGATTAGGAAAGTGCTATGTCTTTGGACACATCTAGCTGTCAAATGTTGTTGTTAAAACAGTATTATCAATATTGTTGAAACTTGTCAGATATGGTTTCAGTTTCCCCTGTTTGTCAACGATCCTTTGGAGTGGTAATTTCTCCCTTTAACTCTCTTCATCAGCCAGCAACTGCAGTAGCACATCAGTTAGCTTTGTTCTCTGTCTAGTCATGCTCTTTCTCATTCTGGCTCTTGTGTCCTAGCACTGTTTGCAAATTCTCTAGGAGATGTTTCTGGCTAGGTTTTGATGACAGTTATTTGAGATTTCATTAAGAAATTTTTAAGATTTGTAAATATTTCTTTTTAATAATAAGATTTGAACTTGGATCAAACCCTCTGGAATAATGTTCTTTTACAGTCACGCTTTAGTCATCCTTTCTGTGTATTGCTTTTTATAATGATTGTTGAGTGTTCCTTCTCCTTTTCCCTCACCCTCTCAAAAAAAATAATAGAAAAAATGGCTGGAGTGTGTCAGAATCCAGCTAGGACCTCCCAGTGCTGGAGAAATGACACCTGTATCCTTGCTTGCACACTGGCAAGGCATGGAGCGAGGCAGCGCCATGGTGGCTGGAGGCTGTGAGGGATGAAGGAGTCACCCCCACCCCCAGTTCACAAGGGCCTTCATGGAGGGGGTGCTGTGTGTGGGAGCTGCTGCCTCCCCTCAGCTGCCCGAGGCCCCTGCCCCAGCCCACGCAAAGGGCTGGTGGTCACCGTGCATCTCAGGAGTTTGTGCAGCACAGAGGAGTATAAGGGGACAGTAGACTTTAAGTTCCATCAGTATCTATAACAAAGGGTTGGGAGGGGGGTGGATTGCCACAGAAATTTGGTTTCTACGCACTAAAATAGTCTGACCTGTCCATTTGTGTGACCCCCGGGTGTAGCTGTGTCGTTTGGCATGTTCCTTCCCTCTTGGACTATCCACAGGTGAGGTCTTAGAGCATGCTGTATCTTTAGGGAGCACGTGGAGATGTCAAGGAAAGATCACTTTGTCACTTTTTTGGTTTCTGAGCCTAAACGGCTTAAGGGAGCAAAATGAACCTTAGAATAAATAAGAGAATTTACCATGAGGTAGAAGTTACTGGCAAGTTGTTAGCCAGCCAAAAAGAGTGGCAGAGTCACCCAGAGCTTTGTGTTTGGAGCCTGCTTCTCCCTTCCGGGCAGCTCTGCTGGTACTGATGCCCTGAATGATGCTGCTGTGCAGGCAAATGTTCTGTGAAGTGGCCTGCCCAGAACGACAGCTATTTGTGCATTTGGAAAAGGCCCGTGTCAGGAGCTGATGTGTGTGCGATGCCCCTGGCTTGACCTTTGGTGGCTTCTGTACATGCCCGTGTCAGGTGCTTGCCGTTAGCAGCATGAGTCGGGTGTTGCTTATTTCCACGCTGAAATAAATTCCATTCTTTTGGATCGTGCTCTTACCAGACACTTTAACAGCCAGCTTTCCAGCCTCTAATTCTATCTTGAAGAGAATTACCATGCTTTCAAGATGTCTTTTAAGTGTTTTCAGGTTGTGCTTATCCTGCAAGTTTGCGAGCTCTTGCAGCAGTCTGAGATCTGAATCTCTTGCTATTTCTGTTGTTCTCTGTTTCTTCTTAGAGGTGGAATATTTGGAGCAACAATTTTTTTTCTTTTTTTTTTTTTTTATTTTAAAGGGAAAGAAGATAAGCTTTTAAGGCAGAGAAAAAAATTAAGAAAAAAGTCAGCATGTTCTTGCTGCTTATTTTTCTAGTGAAGGTATTATGGAAGGTGAAACGTCACTTTTTCTTTTTTTTTTTTTTCCCCTTCTTTTTTCAAATACATAAGGAAGGCCCAAGAGGGATTTTTTTTTTTAAAATTAAATATTGTATAGTTTAACTAGACTGTTTTTGCTGAAGTTGTTTTGAAGTGCCAGAGAACTGAGCTTCCAGAGTCTCAGCTCTGAAGAGGTGCTGATACTGAATATTTAAATTGGTGCTGTCCAGAGGTTTGCCTTTCCCAGTAAAAATCCCTTATCATCTTTCTCTTGCTTATGCTTTATTTCACTGGTGTGTGTGATATCAACATTTTACTAGTGTCTATAATTCACTCAGTGTTTGTAAGAAAGCAAAAAAGATAAGTTCTGGAAGTCCGATGTCAAAATAAGACTTTGGGTTTTTTTCCTAATTTTATCTATTTGTCATGGATGCAAAAAATTGAGACAAATGTATTTTGATTTCTTTCAAGGCTTGCTTCTACTAAGGACTCTACAAGAATTGTGCGAGTGGAAGTGTCCTTGCTTTCACTTCAAAATGTCAGCAACATATGAGATATTACTTGTTTTCCATGTTTCTCACTAAGCTACTTGCCTCTTGAGGTTTATAAAGAGAAGGCTGTTTCTTTCCTGTTCTATCATCAGTTGCAGGCAGTTCAGTTTGTCCTTTTTATGCCTGGAGGTTTCAGACTTTTTTTAACTGCTGAAGTTTATTAGGAGCATAAAATTCTAAAGTATTAGCTAACCTCTGAAAGTTCCATGTTGCTGTTTATCTGTGGTTTGAGAAGTAAATGGACATTTGAGGGTCACAGCTTGTTTTCCTCATTCATGAGGCTAACCCTGCTCCTCATTAGGAAACATACACAAAACGCAGAGTGCTTTGGCTTTACTTTAAAGTAGCCAGTGACAAGTTTGAGCCATGTTCTGGCTTAATATCTAAATGTTCAGTCTGTGCCCCCTTAGGTCAGCTGTTGCAGAAATACACAAATCTAACATGAATATCTGACCTTTTAATTTTATTTATTTTTAAACAGGTAATTCTTACTTCATTAAAATATAAGTTTAATTCCTCTTGAAATCAACATCTGATCTGTCTACATCAAATTATGTTATCTTGCCTAAAAAAAAAAAAATATTCTGTCTGAAATTAGACTGTGAGAATCTGGAAACAGAAACTATCTCTTTTTGCACATTAAGAAAAGGTGTATTGTATTTTAGCTTATGGACAGACAAATTAGTATTTTTGTTTTTATTTTAGAATGGTGTAAATTTTACATGTGCCTACATATTCCTTTACTTATTCTGAAACTGATGTGGCATCTGTACCATAGAACAAAAACATCACTAATAATCACATTATTTGAAAGGGTAGTTAGTGCCCTTCTTCCTTCTAGGGTAGTGTGTGGAGAGGCTATGCATTTCTGCCCCATCATTTTTAATCAGCATTTTCTTAAAGCATTTTAACCCTACCATTGTACTGTAGTTTTGTTTACTGAGTGAAATCAGCTGGGAAGCACTGGTGTAGGCTGTAGCAATCTGGAAGTTTGATAAAGACTGGAAAACTAAGGTTTGCTGCCTTTTTTTGTTTTTCAGCTCCAGAAGAAAAGGATGCAATTAAAGGACAGTATGAAAAACTCATGGATGCTTATGGCTGCTTAGGAGAGCTTCAGCTTAAATGTGGTAAGTGACTGTCTGTATGACTGAGATTATAAAATGCCCAGACAATGCCAAAGGACAACAGTAAGTGGCAAAAGTTATCTGATCCCTTAACTTGTGAAAGCTAATTGCACCTTGTTATGTTCAGTCTGGAAAAGATTTCTTTCTTTCTTCTATACTATGCCAAAAGTGTACTGCTAAGTGATAGTCTAAGAATTTTGGATTTTTTTCTAAGTTTGTTTTGTCTAACATTCTTAGCTGCCTGAAGACATTTCCCTACCACATTTGTCCAAGGCAAACTATGGTGTATTTTTTTTTTTTTTGGTAAGGATCATGTTTAAACAGTGATTAATCATGGTCATTGGAGTCTGCACTACTACAGATTTCCAGTCCTTGCTATAATGCCCAATTGCCTTTAATTGGGTAATTCACATGGATAAGGATTTGCAGAAGCAGGCCTTTAACTTCAACTGGTTAAAGTTGACATTGGGAATCCCGACATGGCAAAGGACTTGCTATTACACTGCCTACAGGAATGTTAATGGAAATAGCATGGTTTAGGAAAAGAACTACAGTCACTGATTTGAGGGTAATAGTACCTTACCCAGGAGACTTCAAATTCACTGATGAAAAAGATGCATTAAAACAAAAAGCACTATATGCCTTGTCCCTATGGTCTTCTTACAGTAAACCTTAATTTTGACTTGGAGGAGTGACAAGACTGTTTTCCATATAACTTGGTGCTTGGTCAAGGAATCTGCCAAAGGCAGTGGTGGTGTGAGCTCTGGTGTGTTTAGATCAATAGATGTAAGCGGATCTTTTTATAGCCCACTTATATTTTATGGCACGAGTAACAGGACTTCAGATTGATCTGAAGAGGTGAATGCATTCTGAAAGATTTCTGTGTCATAATTTAAAAGGGTAGGCCCATCTAGTCTTTTTTAATGAATGTAGGCTTTTTGTTTGTTTTGTTCCTTGTGGAGTTAATTAGGCATTTCTGTGGAGATTAATATCAATTTGTTAATGTAATTAAAAATGGAGGGCTTGTGATTAGTTTTTCTTGGCACTTGAACCTGTTTTTCTTCATAGGAGTGTAATGAATCCTGTTGTAATAGTAAAGGAATGTAGCTATTGAATTCAAGCTTTTCAGGTTACAGATGAGAGTAGTTTCTTGTACATGATGGGACCTAAATATATCCAATTTTAGTCTTCATATTAAAAAAGGGAATGATTTCAAATGGGGTATGAGATTTTCTCAGCCTCATTTTTTCTCCTTTTTCCCTTTATTTCTGTGTTTCCCTTGTGCTTACTTCTTTCTGAACCACACCTGCTTAACTTCAGTGCCCTTAAAGTGTGAGTTTTTTCCTCTCTGGGCTTTGTCACTGCACCTCGGTCTTGTTCTACCATTAAATTACAAGTCCTGGTACAGGATTTTCTTTGGAAAGGGTTGTTAAAAAAATTATTGGTAATTGGATAAAAAAGGTTAACTACTGGATGCAAACTTCTAATTGTGTTTGAGTGAAAAGTCAGGAAGGTTGTGCTGTAATGGTAAGCAAAGGTAAGCAAACATTTTCTGCTGCTGAACATGTTTAAAAAAGCAAAGACAGTTGCATGCCATCTCACCACTGAAGTGGTAACCCAGGTTTTTTCACAGTCTTAGATCTTCCATCTTGCATATGAGTAAGTTCCATTGCTTTAGCTATTGCTTACCTAAAAGATTAACACCGGAAAGGAATGCAATGCAACCTTTTTTTTTTTTTTTTCTTTATATAATGTATTCTAGTAGCTGCAAGCAAGGGCATAATTAGCCAGCTCTTCACTGAGCATCAGTGATGACGTAGGCTTTGTTCAGGAGTATGAGTATTTTTTTCTTGCTACTGCAGACCATATGTACTAAATTAACTGAAAATATTTGTGAAAGTACATTCCGCTGGGATATTAAAAGAGTGTATTTGTAGAGCAGAAGGGGAGACTTTTTTTTTTCCCCCCAAGACATGAAAGCTGTCTCTGAGCACTTTAATTAATCTGTAAATACACTACTTAGGAATCCAAATAAATCACACTATATGTCTGCCAAAATAGATCGTGCTTTTCACAAGAAAGTAGATGAAATATGTGAAACTGACTCAGAAAGTTAATGTTTCTCCTCAGTAATAACATTCACTTCTAGGTACTTATGTCTGTTAACATGACTCACTAAGTTCTGCTTTCTTTTGTGAGATGGATGGCAGCAGAATGAATTGTACAGTGTTTCTGAGCTGTATCTTAGCCAAGATCTTGCTGCCAAAGAAGATCTAGCAAATACATCTTAAGCGAAGTGTTAAAAGAGCTGGCTTTGCAGTGTTTGGTTTAGACACTGTGATGTCAGGAAGGGGTATGTATAGAAGGTAGTGTTTTGACACCATCACTACATAGGTTGTTTAGTTTAATACAGCTGCTGTATTTGGCAAGGCATTCTGAATTCATTTGACTGTGTGGATACTCTTGCTTTTGCACATATACAATGTGTAGTTGAAAGGAAGAAGTTTCAAAGGCCAAAAGGACAACTAAGTACCTGTTTTCTATTCCTATTGAACATTTCCTAATATGTAATTGTATTTAGAAGAGGGAGAAAGAAGTATCTTTCAGACCAAACCTGTAGCTTGCAAAATCTTGTTGCTTTTCATAATTCTGCTATAGATTTCCTCAGAGATTTTCAGCTGGACGCTTAGAATCTGCTGTGTTTTGTTGCTAATTTTGAAGGTAGGTGAGAGGGAAAGATACCTTGCAAATCGTTTTTCAGTGGACTATAAAGTGAAGTGGAGGTATTTGTGGAGTAGAAGTGGAACAGGCTGAGGGAACATAAGACAATGGCATGACTGTGTTGGAATGGAGAAAGAGCAAAAAACAGAGCAAATTCATTTTTAAAAGGAAAAGGCAGTGTTGAGTGAAATATTTACGGTTAAGAAGGACAAAATAAGAATTGAATATTGCCTCCTTTTCACTGCAGCTCATAATAAGCAACTCTGAAGTCATCCCATAAACTGCAGGGGAAACAATTGCCTTGAGTCACGTAGACAAGTTAAATACAGAAACTGCAGGTTATTATTGTAGGGTGTGACATGTTGGGACTGTGTTTCCTGTTCAACTTGGATTAAGGCAAGTTGGTTTCACAAGAGCTTTTTAAAAAATGGATGCAAATTATTTTTGTTTTGTTTCTATGCCATCTCCATCCTCTGCCTCCCTTGTGCAACCTGATAAAAGGGCATTCAGCAAAACATTTCTTACATTTCTTCGAAAGTGTTCTTTGCAGATGGCTGAGGAGATTTATAGCTGTAATGAGGCAAAATAACGATCTTGGCCATGATGCATGAACATTTTTACCCATCTGTCTGATGGTCAAAATTTGATCCATAAGCTTTGAAACATTTTTTTTTTTTTTTTTCCTTTAGTACTGTAGGTAGGTCTTGCTTTTTCATAGATACGTTTCTGTAGAAAGCATGCCCAGTAAGGAACACTTCACTTCTTGCTCTAAAATTATTTCAGAGATTTCTTTGAAACATTCTAGATTGCATCCTAAGGAAAAGAGGGACATTTCCACAGGCATGATTGTCAGTTGCACATTTTATGTGCCTGAATAACTTTCACCTATGTGTAAAATTTAAAATTACTAATATGAAGCAGGATTGCACATTGAACTACCTGTAAAAGGTTGGTTGGCTTGTTTTTAAACAAAAAATCCCAAACCAAACAAAAAAAAGCCCAACAATAACAACAAAAAAACCCGAACAGTTGTTTTCCAAGGTGGGGGATCCAGTATATAGACGGCAGCTGATGTGTTGTTGGTACAAAGTGAAGTGTAAGAGCCAGACCTGGAGCCTTGATTACCTCACAGGAAAATGTTTTCAATTTTTTTGGGTTTCTCTTTATTGGTGTTAGCACTGGCTCTACTCATCATGCACTTTGCAGCTGTTGGCTGAATATAACATGCTTTCTGCTACTGTACTGCACATGAAATCAAGGGAAAATTACCATAAATTTTCCACTCTCTGTACTTCCATTAATTACTTTTTTTTTTGATAGGTACTGTTGGGCTCCTGTTTCAAAAAATGAGACTGGAGTTTGGCCTGTCCCCTACTTCAGATATGCAGGGAGCTCCTGAGAACAGGGGGCCTCCATAGACTGGCTGCAGTGGTAGCAGGGCCACAGACTTTAGGGGATTTAGTGTTAATTCTGCCTTTGATCTTCAGGATGCACTGCCAGCATTTTAAAACTCAGCTTCCTGACCCATTTGAGCTTACATTTAAGCGGTGACTGCTCATTTCATGGCTTCAGTATTTTTTTTTCCATGGTGCTGGACAGAAGAAATATAAATACCTTGAATACTGTTTAGCTCCTTTCAAAGGTTGTAACCCCATAATATGCTTCCTGATGCTGCTGCCAGGTGGATTTGGCTGGACTATCTGATACTTTTTTGTTGTGATTAGTGTTAGTCTTCAGGTGCTACTTGCATAAAAACAGTTTCACTGAAAACTTAAAAGGAGTAGTATTTTTAATATAGTTACAGAATTGGAAATGGTAGTGAGCTGCGTTTTTGAAAAGTTACTGGAATAGTCTCAACTGTTTTAAGGGGAAATACCTTTTAGCTTTAAGGAATGTCTGGGTGTTTCAACTTGGTCTATTTCATTAAAGTTGTGATACTGTCACAGTCTGCTCAGCAAAACCAATTTAATTTTAAAAATCCTCTCTTGTGCCGTGGCCTCACAAATCCACCTACCATAGGAAATTCCATGTTGTGTCAATAGCAGGATTTTTTTGTTTTGCTTGTTTGGGGTTGTGGGGTGGTTTTTTATTGGTTGTTTCTTTCATTTTTTTTGGGGGGGGATGGGGTGGGGGTGGGTGTAGTGAACCAGGAATGCAACTTCTTGCATTCTTTTGTGAGATTTACTGGATAATAAAAATGAATTGTTTAGGAACTAAAAGAATTTTTCAGTAAATTCTTGTCAGCTAAAGATGTTATTTTCCTTGCAGTGAATGAAAAATTACCAAATAACTTAGTATCTGCAATTTTTGGAAATGGAGACAGTTGATTTTAATTTTGCTTTTTATAAAAATTACTTGCTTCAGTAGCAGCATCCGCTCTGATTGAAGCAATTGAAACAATTTCTACCCTTAAATTTAAGTGCATTTAGGTAGGGTTGTGGTTGATACAGCTGTATTTCATGTTAAGTAATCTATTTTCAACAGGAAAGATTATGGATTGTTGACATTTCTATACCAGAAAAGAAACCACATTGAATTCTTAAAGTTTAAATTTAGAAGTAAGTGGACTGATTTTTTGCTTTAATATATCCATAATAATAATAATCAGGCTTTCAGTGACTGGTAAATAAACAGAAGCATTTTTCTGTGGCTGGTAATATTAGGTTTCTGCCACATTAGGTACTATTTGTGTATGTAGTGCTTTTGTTTTATTCCTTGGAATAGCATTTTCAGTCTGACAAAATGCCTAAATGGAAGCATGACTGGAGGTAGCACAGTTATCTTTTTCCATCACAAACCTGTCCAATGCAGTTATCTATATAGTTAAAAACATTGGCAGCCTGGGTTGAGGGGAAACAGTGTGAGCAAAAAGGTTTGGGATTAAAAGAAGAGATTCCCAAACATAAACTGATGTTGCTGGCAAAGAAGGGAAGATGAGGAAGGCTTTGTTCCACTGTGTGTAGCTGTATAGCTTAGTGGTGGGTAATATCTTAGATCTTCATGGAGACGTGTTTTAAAGAAGAAAACTGGAGTAGTGTTTTGGTAGCATTAATTTTGCAGTGTGAGGTTCTAAAAGGGTGAAAGGCTGACAGGAGCTGTACCTCTGCCCAGGACCCTGTGGCTACATCCATGCTCTGAATAAAAATGGCCCAGGGCACAGGCTTGAGCACTGTCAATAGGATATTATGATCAGCTTGCTCCGGGTGCCAAGAGCAGCAAGTGCTTTGGACAAGGATCTTCCTCCCCCAGACAGTCCAGTGATAGCCCAGAGCTGGTTCCCAGGAACACTGTCCGAATACCAACTGGGATGAAGGTGATATTGGGGGACGGGACTTGGGATTTTTTTTCCAAAGCACAGTCAGAGAGATTTGTTAAGATGGGGCTATGGGGTTGTAGGGTTTCTGCATTCTGGCTGTTTTGTAGCATATCCTGAGTGATTTAAGCAAATCAGAGAGGTTAGAGTTGAAGACCACCTCAGCTCACAGAGCAGTGTAGGATGACAAAGTGGCAAAGCAGGCTTGCTTTATCATAGCTTAAATCAATTTGTCTCTTTCCTTCCTTTTTCTCCAATTTTCTGGGCTCTGAGAACTCCTTTGCCAGCCTGCCTCGGTTCAAAGGCATCATGAAAAGTGCATGAAGGATGAAGGCTGCTCCATAATTTGAAGTACTGTAAAGAGACTTATTCTGTGTATATAGAATCAGAATAGTTTGGGTTGGAAGGGACCTTTAAAGACCATCTAGTCCAATGTCCTTGCCATGGGCAGGAATATCTTTCACTAGATCGGGTTGCTCAAAGTCCCATCCAACCTGATGTTGAACTCTTCCAGGGACAGGGCTTCCACAACTTCTCTGGGCAACCTGTTCCAGAGTTTCACCACTCTCATTGTAAAAAAATTCTTATATCTGACCTAAACCTGCTCTCTTTAGTCTAAAACCATTGCTTCTTCTCCTATCTCTACACGCCCTGGTAAAAGGTCTCCATCTTTCTTATGTCTTCTCCATGCTGAACAGCCCCACTCTGTCATGTGGGGTTACTACATAGTAGCAGGAAAGAGTATTACAGCTTCAGAAAGCCATCGGTCTCCTGATGCTTCAGGGACAATGCAGTAGCTTCTTAGCTGTGATTACTATTTTTGAGCTCATTAGCTAGTGATTTGGGGGAGAAGTGAAGCTGGGCCTCTACATGTGTAGATGCATCTCACATTTTGGGAGTGAGTGGTTGAGTGAAGGAGATAGTAAAAAGAGCCTAGAGTCTCTGCTAAGGGATAGCAAGTTTCTAGGTAAGGCAAAACTGTGTAGTTTTGATTTGCTTTTCTGTCATGCCTTATTCCTACTTGTTGCCTTCTTAAATGAAAGAATTGCTTTGTTTAGAACTGGTTATTTTCCACCAGTTACAAGCTCCTTAAAGGACAGGACCACTATTATTAAATTTTTGTTCTCTTTGGCTATTTTCACGTTGACTTTCTCATTCGATCTCTTCTGAACCCTTCTCTTCAGTTTAAGGTCACTGAAGCCGATGAAAGTGCTTGTGTTCTTCGTCTCAGCATCCCAGCCAGCCAGGTCTCCGAGTCTGTCACTACTGGTTTTCTGTCCCTGAAGCTGACTGATATTAAGGCATAAGACTGTTAGGCATTAATAGTGTTTCTTCCAAATTCCCATGAGTGAAGTTTACTTTGAGCTGATCAGTTTTGCATGGTTTCAGCAAAGTCACAGAAGCTATTAGCTATCTGGAGAGACAGCTAACTCCTCCTAACCCCTCCTGGAGGCTGCAAGACAGTCAGGTATGAACTACCATGGTGATAACTGATGTATCTCCTACTCTTAGTCCTTTATAATTACGCACACTCATGTGCAAAGGAGGAATAAACTGTCAGGTTTTATGTATTTCTAACCCTCCACTATGGTATAGAAGACGCACTTAAAAACACTCAAGAAGGAGAATACAGCATATCCTTGTTACAGAAAGAAATATGATGAAAAGAGCTTTTTAGTAAATACCACCTACACTGTCCTTTATGCAAAACTGGAGTCAGCAGAACAGAATGAATAAGATCTAATCTCCCACCTTGTCCTGCCATTCCAGTCCCATGTGCCTACGCGAATATTCTGGCCCTGGTGAAAACCACTCCTAACTCAAGTTTCTGTAGCCAACCTGCCATCTGGAAGCAAGGACTCCCCTGCCAGTGTTTCAGAAAAAAACCTGGGAGAGTGGGTCTGCATTGTCGGACAGTGGGCTGCTGTGGAGGGTTGAAGAGTGGTCCTACAAAGTGTTCCCTTTTGCTGTCCCAGATTGTCTCTGTGCCTTTAGCTAATTAGCTGGCTCTTGGCATCAGCTGTTGTTTCTGCTGTGCTAGACCAATAAATCTTGGCTCACTTCCACCTTTTCTTACTAACTGGAGTGAATAGGATGACATTGTCGCTATTAGAGGCCAGTTTAAGTGAATGAAACAGTTTCTTCTTAGCAAAACTAGTGTTTTCAGAACAAATGTTCTACTGTTTCTTAATTACTTTATGATTTCAGAGAGAATGAGCAGAGGTTGAAATCCTGCTTTGTGCTAGAGATCTGATTACAGTGGTGTTCTCAAGCTTCAAAATTTATGTTTTAGTTTTGGGGCCCTGAACTTTATCTGTTTCATGATTTCACACTTTGGCTCTCAGCCATGAGAGCTGGAATTCTTTCTAGTGATAATTGAGGTTGTCATCTAATCATGTATACTCTTTTGTGACATAAAAAGCAAAATCTCCAGAATTGGTAATACTGAAACTTTCTGAATGGCTGAATGTACCCAGATTCATCCAAAGCCAGTAAGAAATCCAAATGCTTCAGTGAAAAATCCATAGTATGGAATACACTTTATCTCATAAATGACCGGCCTTTTTACCTTTCCCTTCAGTCAAATCCAATGAAAACTGTATATTCTCTAGGGTGGTGAAATTTGATGTTTGAGTAGTGTCCCAACACCAAGCTCATTTCACTTTATAAAGGAAGCGGGAAAAACACATTGTAATAGAGCAAAGTATGGGAATGGGTAAGTATTGTGGAATATTATGCAATTGCACTCACTCACCTGCAGTCAAAAGAAATTTGGAAATGTAAATGAACATAGGCCGTGCACTTGTCATCTGGGTTTGTCTTCGTCGGAAGCAGAGACACTGGCTGCTGCAGGAGCCCTGCCAGCATTGCATGGGACAGGACCAGTGCGGAACGGCATAGCCCGTGTCCTGTGTCCACCTGTAACTCTTTTGTAACTGTCTGTCACCTTCTAGGTAACACTCGGCTGCACTTTCTGGTCCTGGTGACAGGCTGTACGTCGGTGGGAAGAATCCTGGACGCTGAAGTTTACAAAATTACTGCAACAGATTTCTGTCCTCTCCAGGAAGAAACCAAGGAGGAGGAGCGTGTTACTGCCTTGAAGAAAATACTGAACTCTGGGATGTTCTATTTCTCCTGGCCTAATGCAGGCTCAAACTTTGACCTGACTGTGCGGGCTCAGAAGCAGGGTGATAACCACTATGAATCTGGCAACTCGTTCTTCTGGTTAGTACTGCATGTTATACCAAAGCCTCCTGTCCTCCTCACCTGTATGTTATTGGTCAAACATTCTCAGAGGGAAATGAACACAGGCATTTCAGGTGCACCCTCTTTCATTTCATTTCATTGTCATATCATTTTACAGAGCGTGTGGCATTAGTGAATTTGTGGTAAACCTGGGTCAAACAAGTAACTTCTGTTTAATTAAAAATAATCTGATAGTGAAATGCAATTCTAATAACTGGCTGTTTTGTGTTTTTAAGAAGGAAACAAGATGTATTGATCACACTACAGAAGCATGTCTCTATATCATGAATGGTTTCCCCTGCAGTTCCTTTTAATAACTTGTTTTAAAAGTTATCTAATAGAAACCTGCACTTGAATTGTTCATAAATCCCATCATCTGTCCTGAAGTGTCTTCTGTTTCTTAAAAATGTATGAGTTTAAAGTCTGTATTTTAATGTTTCAATAATATGCCCTAGTTTTTATGTTGAAAACATCAATATTAATATGTTTGCAGCTCAGTGTGAATGTGTGTTGCACAGAAGGAAACTTCAGTGATACACTGCTTTGCACTTTTTACTTTCTTGTGCTTATAAAGCAACGGAAAACTATTTCTTGTTGTGGTAAGTATTGGTTGAGTGGAAAAGAAAACACTCAAGTGCTGGGTTTTGTCTTCCCTAGGTGGCCTCACCCTTGAGGTAATTCAGTTTGTTTGCTTTACAAGTTCTGGCGGAATGAATTCCTATACCCTTATTTTTTTTCTTTTTAAACAAAAAGAAAATCACACAGGAGTCATAGCTGTACTGGAAATAAATTAGGGTTAGGTGGAAGGTAACGGGCAGAGTTACCTGGGGATGTGCTCCTGGAGTGTCTGATGAGTCTTGTGGTCCTAAGTAGGTGAATGTTAAATTAGCAAAAAAGTTTGTAATGGATGATTGGGGGGTTGAACTAGATGTCCTTTAAAGGTCACTTCCAACCCAAACTCTTCTATGATTCTATGATAAATAAACATTAGACAGCAGTTTATTTAGGCTAAATAATCTTTCTAGCTATTTTGACTGGTAAGATCTAGTGTTTTGAGTTTAACTCAGAAGAGTGATATATAAAACTTGCTTTTCACTGTGCTAATTATGCATCCCTCTCAAAAAGTTCTCCAAGTATGTCAAGTTAGACACATGGCACAAATGAGTGTTCTGGTGATGAAACTCCTGAAGTGCCAGTATCCCTTAATAAAGTAGCAACCTTTAAAGCAACTATTTTTATCTGTACTGTCTTTTGAAACTTCTTCTGGGAAGATAAGTATTTGAACTGTCCTTCTTTGCTGCTTCTGGCTCATCTAGAAGTAGCCCTTGAAGATGTTCCATTCGCCTATATGTTGTAGAACAGGGATGAATGGCAACAACATCACATTGAGGGCAAAAAGATGTTCCAAAGAAGATTTATCTTGAGGCAGTTATGCAATATGGGAGATTTCAGACCAAACAATATTGAGAAAAGTAAACAATGAGATAAATAGTTACATGATGAAAAGTGCCAGATGACCTTAGTTATAAGCAACATAAACTGCTTGTTAAAAAAAACTACAGCACCAAAAAAATTCTACTGGAATTTGCCTGAGTGATAACTTCCTCTGTGAGTAGAGCTAGGAGAAGGAGGTGGAAGTGATACCAGAAATCGTTTTAGAGCTGCTATTTCAGTTCCATATTTAATTAAAAACGTAAGAGTGACTTGCACCTTTTTCAGAGAAATGCTGTACTCTAGAAGAACAATTCTTCAGGGGTTTCAATAGATGTAATAACTCTTATATAGATCTGCTGTTAAGCAATAAATGATCATAAAAGGGCCCTCAGCTGTGACTAAAGGCATATTTTGAAAAATGAAATGAGGAAAACGATCATAATAGAAGAGACTAGCATCACTGTTAATCGGGCATGATAGGTTTCTTGGGTTGTTGATTGTAAAATAAATTGAAGGTTAAACCAGACATTCCTCTTAATTTTAGTACCCTTGTTGCAATATCTCCATTGACTTACAGGTCCAGTTTCTGCTTCAAAAATGTTCATGAAGATCCTGGTAGGTTTTAAAGCGGCTCTTCATCATGTAGTGTGTGCTAAGGTCCATGCAGTACTTTCAAAAAGTAATTAGCTGGACAGCACTGTAATTTATGAAAAATATTACTAAATATAAATGTATTTCTGGAGCTGAAAGAGGTGACATTTGCATCTGAATTTATAAGACAAAAATACAAGAATTAAGGACAGCACCTTGGTGATAGCTGTGCTATTAAAATCTGCCATGTTCTATTTACTGTAGTAGTTCACAAGGATTTTTCCCTGGTATTTCCTGGTTTTGGATGAAGCAAAGGTAGAACAGAAAAGGGGTTACAAAACATTAATTGCTTAAATTAGAGATTGTTGTGGGGTGGCACCCATGCCTGTTTGTCTTATTTTATTCAGTAATGTATCTGTACATTGTTGAACCTTTCAGGAACCAGCTATTGCATGTGCCCTTCAAACACTACCAGGTGAACTGTGCTGACTGGTTGCTGAAAGTGATCTGTGGTGTAGTGGACATTCACACTGTTTATGCTTCCCACAAGAAGGCGAAAGCCTGCCTCATCTCTCGGATCAGCTGTGAGCGAGCTGGTGCCCGCTTTCACATTCGAGGGGTCAATGATGATGGACATGTGTCTAACTTCGTTGAGACAGAGCAGGTAAGCAGATGTATCCAATAACTTTGAATTGAGGCAGAGTTTCCAATAAGAACGGAGTTCAGCAAAAAAAAAATATTGTTGCATGACAGATCTATTTGTCCCATTTAGCATTTCTTTGTGATCTGTGCTTTCTGTGTTTCTGACTTTCCCATGCACACAATTTTCACTAATACTTTTGATTTTCTTCCTGAATGTGAAAGTCTGACCATTTGATATTGTAGTGAAATACAGACATGGGTTTTTAAACCATTCAGAGAGCTCTGTGTGTTAATTCATGCAAAATCAACATGTGATATAGAAAGATTTTTCTATAAAGTTATGGTCTCTATGCTTCATTTCTCTTTCATTCATTTTCAGTATCTCTGTTAGTCCATACCACCAGGTTTGCTGGGCTAGCCATTGAAAGTCCCTTGCACTACAGTGGGATAACTATGGCTACACTGATGTAAAAGAATTTTGTTAGGGGTGCTGGGGGTGACTTTCACAAAGGCTAGAGCTGAGATTTGCTTTTGACTGTAAGGAAGTCACTTAGAATAATATAAAACCATATGTTCATAAATATTCATATTTCAAGTTACTCCTGTCTGCTGTATTGGATTGAAGCCATTGCTTCTTTGTACAGTAAGTTTTTTGCCTATAAAATGAGGGTGATTATTAACTTCCTGCCTCACAGGACTTTTTCAGACCAGTGAGGACAGCATTTATAGAAGGTAGGTAGTATATGCTGTGCTGTGGTGAAGAAGAACTCTCAGCACTCAAATACATCATTGTAGTCACCGAGGGGAGCTGGTCTGGAGCCCGTCCAGTCTGCAGCAGAGCAGCAGATCTCTGCACACAGCGGGGTTTCCTGAGGCAGGGAAATGCCAGGGCAGTGGAGATACTCGCCAGAAGCAGTCAGCTCCCGTGGGAGCTGCTGAGGAGGCCTGGGCATGCCAGAGCAACCACGACCACCCCCATGCCTATAAAAAGCAGCCTGGGGAGTGCCAGTGACCAGAGCAGGCAGCTAGGGCACAGGGCGGCAGGTTGTGTGGCAGGGTGTGCAGGGAGGTCATAGTCACCCTACCAGCTCAAGAGGTGAGTTTGGTTGGCAGTCATCACCCTCTCAGAAGGAGCTGAGCTATGGTATCAGCCTGGTAAAAAACCACGTCATCTGTACTCACCAGAATGGATGTGGCAACCCAGACAGAACTCCCATGAAAACATGCAGCCAGCCATGTCTGAGGCTGCCGGGAGTGCCAGAGCCTTTCACTGGTAACAGATGGCAGCAGTGAAAGCGGCTGTGAGGGTGGCTGTGTGAGGTATGAGCAGGTGGAGGATCTGCTCAGCCTGGTGGCAGAGCTACAAGAGGAAGTAGAAAGGTTAAGGAGCATCAGGGAGTCTGAGAAGGAGATAGCTTGGTGGAACCATGCTCTGCCCTCTCTGAGACAGAAACAGTCACCAGAAAAAAAAAAAAAAATAAATCAAGGGGATCCTGTATCCTCCTCCCACCAGGCTGAAAGCAGTAGCTGAAAAGAAAGGAGTGAATGGAGGCAAGTCCATGCTTGGGGTCGCAGACGAACCCCCTCCTTGCCCACCTCACCTTCCTAGGTGCCTCTGTACAACAGGTGCAAGACTCTGGACGTGGAAGACCAGTCAATGGATGATGTGGATGGTCCATCTTCATCAGAGGTGTTACCAAGGTCAGAAAGGCCTATGCCCGATACCACAACCAACTCCATGAGGAAGAAAAGATGGGTTATAGTTGTAGGTGACTCCCTTCTGAGGGGAACAGAGGGACCAGTATGCCAGATAGCCATTCCTCTTAGAATCATAGAATAGTTTGGGTTGGAAGGGACCTTTAAAGACCATCTAGTCCAACGCCCCCTGCAATAAGCGGGGACATCTTCAATTAGATGAGGTTGCTCAGAGCCCCATCCAGCCTGACCCTGAATGTTCTAAGAAGTTGTCTGCCTCCCTGGGGCCCAGGTTAAGGACATCAGTAGGGAACTTCCTAGCCTGGTACAGCCCTCAGACTATTACCCACTACTGCTCTTCCATGTGGGTGGTGATGAAGCCACAATGCATAGTCCAAGGGCAGTCAAAAGAGACTTCAGGGCCTTTAGATGGTTAGTAAGGGAATCTGGAGCACAGGTTATTTTTTCTCTTTCCTTCCAGCTGAGGGCAGTGACATTGGAAGAAACAGATAGGCCCAGTGTATTAATGCATGACTCCATGGCTGGTATCACCACCACAATTTTGTGTTTTTCGGTAATGGAATGGTCTCCATGGCACCTGGCTTGCTGGCATCAGATGAGATTCACCTTTCTCAAGGGGGAAGAGGGTCTTTGCTCACAAGCTAGCAAGGCTCATTGACAGAGCTTTAAACTAGACTTGAAGGGGGAGGGGAATAATATCAGGCTTGCCTGTGACAAGCTGTGGGATGACATGCCAAGGTTAGAGGGACAGGGTGCTAGTGAGGGCCCCCAGCCTGTTGCTCTCAGATGTGCTGGCTACACTGCAGCACACTTGAAGTCTTACAGAGGTGAACCAGGGGCTCCTGAGGTAATAGAAGCCAGCAGGGAAACACCAATGAAATACCTCAATGGAATAAGGGGGTATTCCTCTAAGAAGATGACATGGCTGACAACCCAGCTGAAGTGCCTCTACACCAATGCATGCAGCATGGACAACAAACAGGAGGAGTTGGAAGCCTCCATGCTGCCAGAAAGCTACAACCCAACTGCCATTATGGAGTTCTGCACATGGGTCAGGGCAACCCTCAGTATCAGTACAGCCTGGGAGATAAAGGGATTGAGAGCAGCCCTGCCGAGAAGGACCTGGGGGTACTGGTGGATGAAAGCGGGACATGAGCCGCCAATGTGCGCTGGCAGCCCAGAAGGCCAACTGTTCCCTGGGCTGCACCCAGAGCAGCGTGGCCAGCAGGTCGAGGGAGGGGATTCTGCCCCTCTGCCCCGCTCTGGTGAGACCCCACCTGCAGTGCTGCGTCTGCTCTGGGGCCTCAGCATGGGAGAGACATGGACCTGTTGGAGCAGAGCCAGAGAAGGGACAAGAAGATGATCTGAGGGCTGGAGCAGCTCTGCTGTGAGGGCAGGCTGAGAGAGCTGGGCTTGTTCAGCCTGGAGAAGAGAAGGCTGCGGGGAGACCTGATTGCCGCCTTCCAGTACTTAAAGGGGGCCTATAGGAAAGAGGGGGAGAATCTTTTGTTGCGATAGGACAAGGAGTAATGGTTTTAAACCAAATGAAGGGAGACACAGACTAGCTTATAAGGAAGAAATTTTTTACAATGAGGGTGGTGAAGCACTGGAGCAGGTTGCCCAGAGAGGTGGTAGAAGCCCCATCCCTGGAAACATTCAAGGTCAGGCTGGATGGGGTTCTGGGCAACCTGATCTAGTTGAAGATGCCCCTGCTTGTGGCACGGGGGTTGGACTAGATGGCCTTTAGAGGTCCCTTCCGACCCAAACCATTCTATGGTTTTATAGTTAAGGGGAAGCTGCCCAGCAAAGGAGCTGTTTGCTGAGAGTTAAATCATTTTTGGCTGCTAAAGGATACAGAAAAAACCACCATCTTCTCAGAGTAAGGTAACTTACAGTGCAACTCATTTTGTAAGATACTTTGCTTTATATTTCCCTTTGCTTTGTAGGGGGGATTCTGTCCAGTGAGAGGTGGTATGACACAGTTTTTATACCTACATGTTAAAAACCTATTTCCAGGTGATGCTGAGACAAAATATATGGGTGAAATGCATTCAGCAGGCTCCCTTGGTTGACACAGCCAAACAAAGTAACAGAGTCAGTTGGTTTTATTACACATGGTTTAGCTTACTACCTTGAAAATGAACAAAAAGCAATGGACCCTGAAGAATCTGAAACCTGTGCCAGCTGAAATGAGTGCTTTTTTATTCAAGTATAATCACCTTTTCCTTTTTGAATAGAAGTAGTAATTCCTGGCAGTCGGAACCATTGTACAGAAATGGATGTCTCTGTAAGCAGAATAGATACAGGGCTGGTAGTATTTTTATTAAAGGACAAGTATCTGCTCCTAAAATTTGGTTGTTTTCAGTGTCTTCTGGGCAGATCTACAAAACTGTATGTAGCATGAATTTTTTGTGTATGTATGTGTCTCTATATGAGGTGCACATACAATGAAAGTAGATTGCTTAGGTGGTGCTTGTGAGGTCAGGCTGCTGAGACATCTCTCCAAGACAGTGAGTGTAGCATAGAGGTACTTAAGCTAGCTGTGTCATTACTTGTTCCGGAAGAGTTACAGCTCTGTCATCGTAGAGGTGTGCCTGAGTGCTGAGGGTGGCAGCCCCCCTCAAAAGCACCCATACTTTAGCACTAATATTTCCTCATGGCATTGCGTGAGTGTAGTGGCTCACACTCAGAGCTGATCTTTCTGTTATGCCACTGCATGAAGCAGGCATGCCTTCAGGCACCTGTTTGTCCAGAATCCAGCAACGTTTGGGCACTTTCAAAATTTCTTCTAAGATGTTGCCTTGATAGTACAGCTTTAACCTCTTCACCTGGCTCTGCCTAGGGACACCTGTAGAGCTACCTTAGATAGTGCTGCGTTGCTCAGCAGAAGGCCTGGAGGAGTTGCAGACTGGTGCTCCCCAGTCTGTTGGTGAGGTTTGATCCCCAAGATGTGCTCAGAGCATGCACAATGTTGTGCAACATTTGTCCAGTGGTCAGAGTTCTCATGAGGGATGTGAGTGGATTTTTGCTCATGTCCCTCTCCTTTTCCTGGTTTGCCTGCATTTTCAGTAGGCTGGCCTGGCAGCTTTCCACTTAGTGGTCAGGCTTCCACCAATTCTGCTTGTTAGATGCTGAACTCTT
>KL271230.1:27076-38551 GCA_000699545.1 Podiceps cristatus
CTAATGTCAGCCTCTGAATTCTCTGCTAATAATTTTCTTTTGTGCCTCTGCTTCAAAGCAACTGCAAGTCAAGTCCTGCAGCATCTACATCTTTCCAGAAAGTCTGTCAGTGCATTACTAGATGCAGATAGGTCTGCTCAATGAAAAGTGGAATTTTCCCCTGGAACTCTGGAACAGAAGGGACATATGCCACTTGGTACAGTCTCCTATTTTAGTTGAGTGCCTTCTCATGAGCATTAGTGCAAAGTATGTTACTCGGGATTTGAGGAATGTTCTCTTGCTGAAATGCAGAGGAAAGAAAATGTTCAAAAGGGTTGTCAGCTTGCTTTCAGATCAGTCTCACGTTTGCAGCACTGCACTTAGCAATTGTCTAATTATGGGAAATACTTCTGCTATCCTGCTCACTAGCTAGGTCAGAAGTAACTTGTTCTATTTAATTATATTCCTGGAGTACATTATGTCGCAAATGATTAGCATGAAAAATAAGATGGGCATTGTATCCCAGCAGAAAACTTGCGGATTGGCTCCTAGTGAGTGGCAAAATAGTACTTGGTTGCTAATGCTTCCCTTAGCTGGGGCTGGGTCACACTCTTTGCAGGAACTGCTGTGCTTTGTTCCCGTTCAGCCAGGGGCTGCCGTGAAGTGGGAGGACTGAAGGCTTTTGAGTGGTTTGCAATTGGGTAAGCAAAAAGCACAAGAGTGAAATGGTTACAGAGTGAAAGGCTCAAGCAGGTTGAAAATTATAACAAGGGTTTGCAGTTTTAAAGGATTGTGTGGTTTTGTTTGGTTTTTGGTTTTGAAGGAGAAAAGAAGATTGCTGTTGCTAATGGTGATAAACACTAGTTTTACCAAGCTGCGTGTCCTAACAAAGTGAAGTTGGGCTAACCACTGCGATGCCCGAGATCCAGTTCAAGCTGGCATCCACTTACCATTAGGAAGGAAGAGTCCTAGAATAAACTCTCTCCTACTTTCATAGTAGACTACTGACTAATCGCCTATGAGGTAATATCTTGGCTGAATAACATTTTGTTTCCATTTGCTGCAGCCTGTACAGTATAATGGCATGCTGGCTGTGTGCTTTCATGGATAAATAGCACCCTAGGATTCTGAAAAGCCAGGACTTTTCCCCCCTTTATAGGAATTACTTCTAACAGTTTTCTGTTTTTAGAAGAGGGAGAAACAATTAGTCTTATCTCCAGGCAGCTCTTTTATGCATAGATGGTATGCTTTTGTCTCCCACTGAGTTAGCCTTGTGGCATTTTAGCTCTGCAATGAGTCATTTTTTGTAGGCTCACTTAACTGCTGTGACTCACAGTGTTTGAGAAGAAGGGGGGAAAAAAAGTTAAATATCTCACTTCACTTTTGCTTTTCAAAAAAAAAAAGCTACTAGTAGATCTTTCAGATATTTGATCATTTGGTTTGCATCTTTACAAAGAAAAAAGAGGAAAAATGGAGGAACACTTAAGAACAAACAAAATATGAAGGGAAGGGAAAAGAGGGCTTTTTTTGAAACCACTCTAATGTGTACCTCAGATTTGCTGCCATCGTTTTGTAATGAGATAGTAGTCCTTTCTACTTGGAGTGTTGCTGTTAAGCCTCAGGTAGTTTTAAAATCTGACTCTGTTTCCCAGTGATAGCTCAAATGCTTCCCTTCACCCTTTCTTCCTCCCCTAGTAATCCCCTGAAGTTGAGACTGTATCACATTCTTTTAATTCTTTTCTGCTGATAGCATTGAGAAGCATTTAGTTTGTGTGCCTGTCACTGTTTACATTTCAGCTTCTCTCCCAGTTATCCTCCAAAGAGTTGTCCTAAACTCTTAATATCTTAGTATGAGCATCACTAATTTACTGAAAATAAGTTAATGGTTTCAGTTATTTTCTCCTTCATGGAACTGTTCAGTAAAGAATATGGAAACCTTGACAAGGCATTGAAACAAAATGCCATGAATTTGGATTAACCTCCCTTTTCTTCCAGTTTAAGAAAAAAAATGTTGGGCATGGATTAAGAAAAATGATCCCTATTTCATAATAACTCCTAGACCATGTTGGGTAGCTCTCCAGGAGAGGAATAGATGCAATCATGTGGTTAATTTATTTTTTGGATCAAGTTTTAGTATGGCCCCAGGCGGGGCAAAGAGGATTATTTTGGCAAATATATCCTTGGATCCCGTGGTCTGAGTTAAAGGGACTCATGGAGAGGTATGTTTAGGCCATCTGTTATCCATGCTCTTTGTGTGGGTTGTGTGGCAGAGCTAGGGATCCCAGAACAAGCCATATGAGCATCCATTTCATCATGGACTGTCTCTGTGCCCCTTGAATTTTGCCGTTTGAAGTTGTGACTGGGTAATTATTTCCTTCTAATGAAGCTGAGTGATGGAGATTATTGAATAAATTATTCCAAGCGATGAATGGGAGCAGCATGCTGGGATTAGAACACCAGCTGGTTGACTTAGATGTTTGCTTCTAGCCCAGAAACTTGCTAACAGTACCTATGCATGAAGATTGTGTCACCAGGAAAGGTCCTTGGAGCACGGGGGCAAGGTCTGGCCCTATGCAACAGAAGAGAAAGACTGAGAAACGTCTGTCAGTATTATCTCCCTTGATCCTGGAGTTGGAGAAAGAGACCACAGAAAGAGTCTAAGACAGCAGAAGTTGAAAGAAAAGCACAGCAAATTCTAACACCAGAGGTCAGAGCACAAGCAATCTATTATCGAGGCAAAGAGGTCTTCCACATGGGTTAAGTATCCAGTTGCTGTTATGTTGTCTGATGGGAAACTTCAGGAAATGTGTCTGAAAATCCATCCAGATAACTGGATTGGATTGTTCTATGGGCCAGGCCCTTTGAGATTAATGAAGCTGAGGATTTGCTACAAATGAACATTCTCCTTGGGGCAAGCAACAACTTGCTGTCATTTTGGATCTAAGACTCCACAATAGTTTTATGAAGCCCAAAGACAAAGATCTAGCAGTATGTATCAACCCTAATGACAAAGTGTTATCCAAAATGTAACTGATTGTTGTTGAACTTTTGGAGGAAAACCAGTATGTGATCTTCCTAGATGTATTTCTTGTTCATGAGTTAAGGAAAACAGAGGACAGGACAATTCTGGAAATAAAATACTCTTCTTTTTTACATTAAGTCTCTTTTAGTAAAGAACTGTTCATCTTTTGTGTAGTGCCATGCCTTAGAATAAGAGAAATGGATCTGCCAGAGGATAGGGTAATAAAGTCAAAACTAAAATGACAAAAAAGTGGGACAGATATGTGCTTGTAGAAAAAATGACATTGTGAACAAAAAATGATCAAGGCTTGGAAGAATATGAGAAAAGAAATTCTGTACTTATCCATGCATAAATGCTGGAATTGCATAAGCAACAAAGTTAGAATCTTTTATTTATGAGTATAATTTTAGCCTGGATGTATTATCAGTGCTTATTTGAGATTTTAACAAATAGTGTTTCTTATAGAGTATATGGGCATTAAGATTATGTCCATTCCTGAACTAGAAAGTCATCTTAGTCTTAGACTTTCAACCTGCTCGCTTAACAAGCCTGCTGGTAGGAAGGCTGTCACCACTATTACTGTAATGTCAAGGGACATACATAGTAAAAGGCAATGTCGAGATCAGGGATCATGTTCCTTTGAGTGGTGAATGAAGGACAGTGGATATTGCTGAAATTCAGGGAAAATTTGTACAGTTGTAATACTTAATGAAATGGTTACAGTCTGTTTAGGAAGGAATGACTGGCAGAAAAGGGTGTTATTCTCCCACTCATTAAAAAATACTAGGTCTTTTTCCAACTCACTGGCAGCTTGGAAGAAAATAATTTTGGATTCATCTGGGTCATGAAAATGAGGTGAGAGGATTGTGAAAGACCACAGAACTGCTCCAGAGAACAGAATGATGAGCCCTGTACGTGAAAAGATTAAAAAAAAAAAAAAAAAAAAGTGCTAATGTTGAGAGCTTTCTTGTGAATGACTACTTTGGAAAGGCCATGCTTCCAGTTCAAAAACCTCATCTGAATTTCTGAAAGCTACATGGCAATATGTATAAAAATGTCAGTTTCTTTGAAATGCCCTATCATCATAGGGGAGTTCTGTATTAGACCTCATGCTGACAGAGGAAGTCCCCAGCCCATCACATCAGGATGTGGGCATCTGTTTTAGACCACAGGAATGATCCCCAAATAGTTTGAATTTGTTTTGTTGTTGTTCAGTTCTCCAAATGGACAGTTTAATAGAGCAGAAAACAGTTACAAGAGGTAATGGATGAAAACCAGTGAACAGGAAATGTGAGTAAGAGTAGTGGCAAACATCTGTTAACTCTTATGATATTGAATCACTAATAAGTGGAAATATGAACATCTGTTAATTCAGAAAGGCAGAAGTGTTTGGTGAGTATTTTTCTTCTGATTTTGGCATAAAGAAGGCAGGTTATATATTCATGGTCTGTAGCTGTGATGAAATACTTTCAATTTGAACTGTAGCTCAGAAAGATGTTAAACTGTAGGTATTAGAATTATTATCTTTTAATCAGTGGGTCTAGAGATTTTGCAGCTGGGACTTTTAAGAGCTGTCCAAAGAGACACTTGAGCTGTCGATTTTTCAGTTAGTTATGGAAACAGGATGTCCCAGAAGATTGTAAAGAAAACCGATCCTCTCTAGCAAGCTGTTTGAGTGGCCAAAAGGTAGTTCAAATGAAGCTTTGTCTATAATCGTCATCATAGATGTTTCATTTCAACTCATCCCATCACTAAGGTGATGATTTGTGTCAAATTCTGAAGTGAGCCGGTCCTGACTCTTTTTTGCCTAAATTCAGAACCTGATCCTCATTCGTATGAGTCGGGATAATGCTGGGGCTGTCAGTGGAGCTACACAAATGTGCTTTACCTTTGAATTGGCTCTGCTGGGTCCATGACTGTGAGTGAAAAGGGGATTCAGTGTTTAGAAGTCACTGACTGATCTCGGTAGGACCTGTCTCAGGGCGGGTGTGATAAAGAGGAAGCCGGTGGGCCTGCTCACTCCTGGAGGCCAGCTGCAGGACAGCCTCTTCTGAGCACAAGTGCAGAGAAAGGTGCACCCGTGCATTGCCATGGTAATTAGCTGCTGCGCTCAGGTACGGGCAACGACTAGAAAATACTGGAAGAATGTGTGCTAGAGCCACATTTCTCAAGCTGTAAGGCAGGCCTTGCAAGGAAGCTTCTCTGAGCAACGCCCTCTCTTGCAGGGGGTTGTGCTAGGACGAGATGCAACAGAGAAGGGTTCTTAATTCATTGGTGTGAGGATAAACATGGAACCATACAGTTTTGCACTACATCTGGGCTAGCCAGCGTTCTAACTCTGACACTGTGTCCCTGACAAAGCCACTTAAATCTTTCATGTTAGTGAAATGGGGATAGTTGTAAGTGCTCTGCAAAAATGTTGTAAAGTTAAAGCTGACGACAGAATATTTAAATACGTACTTCTCTTGTGTAGCTACGCTGCTTCTTTTCACCCATGTAGCTCTAAAAGTTGTACATTGGTAGTGATTATAAAGATGAGAGGTCAAGGTAAATGAAGGCACTTCCCCTGAGCCAGCACATCTGGTGGCAAATGCAAAAGCACAAACCACGTTAAAGCTGTATGGTAACCCATTTTCATGTTCTTTTCTATTTTGAGAGCTACTGGCCAGCTGGCAGCAGTTGTGCTAAATGATATGATGCAGTTAGAGAAGCAGCTACCTGGATGAGCGGTCTGGATACCATTCCTCGCAGGGCTGCAGACGACTCATTGTTCATGCATGAGATAACAGAGATGTGTATCATGTGTATCACGTATCCCCATGGAAAACGGCCAGGATTCCACTGCTAAGTATAGGCCAGGGGAGTGAGCTGGGCTTTGCACAGTTGCTCTGTGGTCATACTGAATCTGAAGATAGTACCTTTGGTGCTAAGTTAACATTTAATGTAGCACTTTGCTTGGGGGCTGGCAAATGGGGAAATAGGCCTTTGTACTTTGCATGGATTTGACTCAAAGTCAGCTTGTTAGCAGTGATCATAAGAATAAATATGAAGGGAGAGTTTGAGGTCTGGGTAGGGAAGGAAGTGGGGAGTTCCGAGCCTCTCGCTATAAGCCTGCTGGAAAAGAAATAGATCTCGTGCTGTTCACTCGGTCTTGGAGTGGGAGTGGCGAAGCTGCTAGTTTCACTGAGATTTATTTGGACACTGACAAGGCATAACGCACAGTGAAATAAGAAATAGTAAATAAAGCAAGAGATAAGCTTATCCTACACCTGACATTACCCATCATCAGTCACAAGGAGCAATGACATTTTGCACAGTTAAATTTTGAGAGAGAGAGAGAGTATATGGCTGGTCTTCCTGAGTGTCTCCACCAGTAGATCAAATCTATCTTCATTGTGGATGAAAGATTCCTTCCTTCTTGCCAGTGGTGGTGTGTTAAATTTTCTCCTATTTCTGGTGAGTGGTGAATTGAATCTGCTGTGATGACATGAAAACGAATACGTTGTGCTTTGTTCCACTGCCTGTGAGACTATGGAAAAGTGGCTGCGCAGTAAGTGGATACAGTGTGATACATGGTTTACTTTTTTTACCCTTTGAGTTCAGTGTCTTAAACTGTCACCTGATGAAGGGGTCGCAGACTGATAGATCTAACTGCGGAACTCCTTCCCTTTATTTTTCCAGACAATTTACTTGGATGATGACATCTCTTCCTTTGTGCAGATCAGAGGTTCTGTTCCACTGTTTTGGGAGCAACCGGGGCTTCAGGTAAACAATCAAAAAGCCTGCCTTATTTATCTCTCTTGCTGCTTATAATTTAGAAGTTACATAAAATTTATTTATTTATTTATTTTAAAATGAGCTGCAAAGATCATTCCATGAAAATGCTGAGCTCTTTCATTTTAGGTTTATCTTGTAGGAAATTTTGCATGTTTAGATAAACGTAACTAAACCAGGCAAATGGCTTTAGTTAACTGAAGTTTAACATTTTCGTGTGTTCATGTGCATCTATAGAGAGCTATTTGTGAGAGACTTTGTCCTAGTGCCCTAAGATGAAGCTTACAGCAATATATAACATTTTCTATTTGACTGGGAATAACCTTTCCTTTTGAAATGTCCAGTTGGCTTGATGATATTGACCTCCACAGTAAAACTGGACTATGTAGGGATACCAGGAACTCTATAGGAGCATGCTAGCTTCAAAGTATAATGTTTGGATGGTGTGTTGGCTAGATTTCAGTCAAAAGGGTGATGATGATCTAATCTGATCTTCTGCAAGGCAGAGATGTGGGGTTTCATCAGGAAATCATTTCATGAAGTCTGTGACTTACAGTTTATATACAGTTACAAGCTCAAATAAGAATCATCATAATACTCTTTGCATTCTCTGAAGAGAGGGAAAAGCAACTGGAATGAGTATGCCCATATATGCATATGTTAGTAGAGAGAATACGTGATATAACTGGTTTTTTAGATTCTTTAAATATTATTTGATACTTTTTTATTATTAAACCTAGCACCCAGGTACCATTCAGAACTACTGGATTTAGCGCAAAAGGAAGGTGACTAAAGGATCTGTGTTGTTGTCTGTTAGCACCATCCAGTGCAGTCATTGCTTCTTTTTATAAAGCAGGTCTGCCCGTACGGTTGTGCACACATCCTGCCCATGGTGTAGCTGTATCCAGCACTGTTGTTCCATGTGTTATAAAGCCATAGAGCTTTTCCCCAAGTATTTTTTGCTAGTTAAACAGAACTTTCAGGTTTTTAGTACGGACAGTCTGCTTTTTTGCCTAATCTGGATTAGAATAGGCAGCTTTCATTTATGGTGGTGAATGCTCATAACTCTTATTCCTTGGATGTGAGTGTGCTGGCACTGGCATTAGAAAAAATTGCAGAAACCAACCTCATGAAAAACAAAGGAAGATGATGAAGTACAGAAAACGATGCATGATCCTATAAATAATTAACAGTGTAGTTTTTGGAGAGGAAAGGAGCCTTCTGCATACTGTAATAACAGTAGCTAGTGTTCCAGGGAGCTTGTGGCTACTGTTGTTGACATCCATATCAAAAGTCCTATTATATTACATTGATGGCACAGGATTTCGTCTTTCATATTTTCAAAGGACTGTTCTGATGCTTTTTAGTTTCTGTAAATAAAGATGAAAGAACTCAGGGCACACAACGCATGGAACTGGCATAACTGCAGCCTTTTCTACCAAGGCAAGGGCAGGAAGAATGCTGGGCATAGAGCATACTTGTGTGACGTAGTGTGGGCTATTTGCTAGAGGAAACTGGCAAAGGGATGCGATTTGTTTGGCCATTAAAATATGTGTAGGAATCCCTTTGCTTAATGATAATTGTGTTTTCACTTGTAATTGTAAATGTTGTTGTCTAATAAAAGCCGTGGCTTTTGTATTAAGGATATTATGCGTGGGGGTGTGTGGAGTCTGTTAGCAGTGTCTGGTGCTGTTAGAGATGTTTTTCTCTGAAGGAAAAAGGGAGACATCTAGTGATTTAGGAATCTAGCAATTTAAGAAGTTATTTCTCTCTTTCTTTTCCTTCCAATATTTTGGTTTAGGTGGGTTCTCATCATCTAAGGCTTAACAGAGGTCTGGAAGCTAATGCTCCTGCCTTTGACAGGTAAGCTTCATTCCACTTTGGCAATAACACAGCAGCCTGGCATTTAACCAAGATTCCACAACTTTATGCCTTCTTAGTAAATCCTGAGAGATGTGAAACATCTCTCAAATGATGTAGCCAATCCCCCAAGTGTTGCAGATTATTAAGTGGGTTTACTTAACTTATTCACTTCTGTGCATTTTCCTTTCTGTTTTCAATGGTAATTGAATTAATTTGCTCTCCTGGCTTGTTTCTGTAAAAGCAAAGAAATACTGAGTGATATGCAAAAGGAAGGTCTGTGAGAGCCAACAAATGTGAATTTGTGAGCCAACAAATGTGAATTTACACTTAAGATACACAGAATGTGATCTTTACCCCTGTAACCCAGGTAATTAAAAAGTAAACATTGCTTCCACTCCATTCTGGCATTGTTTTTCTCCTCATTGTTTTACTGCTATACAGAAATAAGTGTCTTATTCTGTGATCAGTGTTGTATGATGCTGTCATGCTGTTGCTTTTCTGCTTTACCCAAAGACTGGCTTGTAAACTTTTTTAAACCATTAAGACTGCTTATCAGCTGGAAACCATTAAAAAAAGCCATGCATTAGCTTGATTCCTTTGAATGTCTGACTATGAAGTGCTATCCTTTAGGGCAAACTCCCATGGATATCAGTGGGAACATTGCCTGAAAAGGACATGAAGAATCTGGCCTGTGGGAAATTTTCAACTTGTAAGTGACAGGCCATGTGGATAATTTCTGTTTTAGTTTGGTTTTGGCAAAACTGAGATAAGGCCTCTTAATTCCTTGATTTCCTTTACTGCAACTGTTAGCCAGCGTGACATTAGTGACTGTAATAGTTCTGCAGCACAGAAGACCTCAAACAGGGATTAGAACCTAAAGGGGCTATGCACCATAGCAGTCCCTGCTCTGAAGGGTCTTACTCCAGGCTTTTTAAGGCTCTTAGATCCTATGGAATACAAATGTCTTTGAGGCTCCCAGTCTTGTGGTCTTCTGGTGCCGGAAAACAATAACTTATTCAGCATCCTCTTGTGCTGCCCAAGAAATTGAGAGTACCTCAGCAAGGAACAACTCTGTAAGACCATTTAGCTCAGAGAATCTTGTCTGTCTGACACTGATGCAGTGAATAGCAGTGAATAGCTTTCTTGTAAGAGACATCAACATGAGGATCAACTTGCAGTATTCCTTCTTTCCCTTCTGCGCAGCAGAGTCTTTAGGTTAGATGAAGTTAGGCATCTCTCTGCTTATAGATCTGCAAAAGACAGTCCTTTGAATATGGGCAAGGAATAAATGACTGCTTATATGGAAAAAGACACTGAAACTTCACAATGTGAGAGAGATAGAGTGGATTTAGCCTGTTACATAGGTTGAGGAGACACTGTGAGAGGCGAATGGTAATCTTGTTATTGGATCCTTTGTGTCCCTTATCCCTGAGAAATCCTTGGGGAGCTCTGCTTAGAGTACTTAAGCAGATGACCTGAGTTTCAGCAGTTTTGTTGTAAGGAAGCAACGTTGGCAGAGAAGTAGGATCTTCATGCTAGGATCAGAGTGGTGGAAATGTATGGGAAGAGTTGGTGTACAGAGAACTAGTTGCAGAATCAGGAACATAAATAGCACCAGAAAATATATTTAGCCATGTTTCTTGAAGGCCACGCTGATAACTTTTTATTTTTCTTTCCTTCCATGGTTTTCTGTGTGGCATATTTCTGGTTATAGGATTTAAAGATGCATGCCAGAAGATGTGTGCTTGCTGTTTTTCTGACACTTCGTCATTACATCCTTTGCAGCATGTAATAACTTTTCATTCATGTGGGTGTTTATTTTATTTTTCTCATCTATTACTATCCATCTTCCTCTTAAGTACTACTACAGTTTTGTTAGTATGTGATGGAAGATGGCTTTAAGATCTAATTGTTTTGTGGTGAGCCAGCACAGCTCCTGTAGCACACGCATGGCAACTTTAAAAAAATTATTGAGGGGAGAATGGGTGCCTCTGCATCTGTCTAAAAGCTCTTGAGAGTTCCTAAGTGGGGGGATATGCCAAAAACATATGCCAGAAAAAAAACCCCATTTTGTACTTGTCCTATTTGATGCTTTTCTTGAAGAATCTGGGCCAGGCCACTTGGCTAAAAGGGCCTTTGGTCTGATCCAGCACAGCAGTTCTATGAGTACTAACCTTCCTGCTTAATTTAATTGAGAGTGAATGTCTCAATGTTGCAGTAGCTCAGAGATGTTTTGAACCCTGTCACCTATGACGTGTGTTTGTTCCTCTCTGGCCTTGGCACTGGAGACCTAGGCCTCATGGTGGCTGCTGACTCTTTGTAGGCTCAGCCCCGCAAGGTGCTGGGCAGTTCCTGTTGGTGTGTATTATTATGCTTTCCTCTCTTGTTGCCTTTCCTGTGTAGTTCCCAGGCTGACAGCCAAGAGGTGGGAACATAACAAAGGGCAATATCAAAGCTCAGAGTGACATAAAAGATCTGGGGACTGTTTCTTAAGATGCTTCTTTCTTTAAGTTCAGTACAAAATACTGTGTCCATTAATTGCATACTTTCACCATTTGTACTTTAACAATTGCAAGGAAACTGGGGAAGATGTCAGTAGCTGCTGTGGCTGAAACTTTCTGCTGGATGGAACAGCCAGTGATATCTACTTCTGTGTTTTGAAAAAGGTAGTAGGCAACATAACATGCTTTTGCTTAGTACCTATTATGGCTACTTTTGCTGTAGGCATATGATGCTTCTGAAAGAGCAGTATGGAAAACAAGTGATCGTTAACCTGTTGGGAAGCAGAGGAGGAGAAGAGGTACTCAACAGAGCTTTTAAGGTAAAAGCAATATATA
>KL271230.1:38613-49741 GCA_000699545.1 Podiceps cristatus
CTCCATGTTCTTCCGTTTCCCTTCTGGCCCAGTAAGTGGTAAATGGTATATCTAAAGAAATGATGTTATCTCTTTACTAAGTGTTACATACTGACAAAATGGTGCTTCATAGTCTCATGACTTAATTTCAAGCACAACCTTCCTGCTTATTCCTTCACACACTTATGCACATTCTGTTTAACTAGACTTCAAAAAAAAACTACCCTAATTCTCCTAAGAGTAGTTACATTTGCAGAAATGAATTGTGGTCAGCTTTGTCACACAGTATGTAGTTACCTATGCAGTCAGGTGCCTCATGGGATTGCCAAAACTGCTTGGGGGCCAGGCCCTGACCCTGGCTCACTGAGTGTTAGCAAGCTGTCTTGCTCTGATTGTAATGGGAAATAGCTGTCTTGCACTGATTGTGATGGGAGTTGGCTGCCTGAGCACCAGATGACAGGCTGCTGTATGAAGAGAGAGGTTTTTCTGGCCCCTACATGTCCCTAGGCACAACTAATACCTGAAAGCATCTGGGTTGTGCTTTCAGGATGTCAGGCGTTGTAGAATTAAAGCTGCAGATGATCCGAGGGCTGGAGCACCTCCCCTATGAAGAGAGGCTGAGGGAGCTGGGCTTGTTCAGCCTAGAGAAGAGAAGGCTGCGGGGGGACCTCATTGCAGCCTTCCAGTACCTGAAGGGAGCGTACAAACAGGAGGGGAACCAACTTTTTAAAAGGGTAGAAAATGGCAGGACAAGGGGGAATGGATTAAAGCTGAAGGCTGGAAGGTTTAAATTAGATACTAGGGGGAAGTTTTTTACGGAGAGAGTGGTGAGGTGCTGGAACAGGCTGCCCAGAGAGGTGGTGGATGCCCCATGCCTGGAGGTGTTCAAGGCCAGGTTGGACGGGGCCCTGGGCAACCTCGTGTAGATCCAGGCCTGGAGCTTGGTGTCCCTGCCTGTGGCAGGGGGGTTGGAACTCTGTGATCTTTGGGGTCCCTTCCAACCCAGACCTTTCTATGATTCTCATGGCCAGGTTTTTAAAACTAATGTGTATTTGAAGCCGCAGATTGGCATGGAGTGGGATTTGCAGCAGTGCAATAGCTGCCTGAATCAATCTGGAAGCTGGTAGAAGTCTGCCTCCTAAGTGCCTGTGGCTTTAGAAATCCAACATAGATACTTTGGACTATATCCTCCTAAGAATAGTATGAAGAATGGTCTAAGTACACACCTGTAGTAAGTGTTATATATTTGTCATTGGTAAAGAATGCTACAACAGTTCTGAGTTCCAAAGTTTACTGTGTGAAACTAAGCAAAATGAAAATTGTAGTTAAATAATAGTTCTAGATTTGTTTTCTTCTCTGTTGGAATAATGTGCTCAAGACAAGGAGTGTCTTGAGTTTTTTGGCAGTTTTTCTTTTTGACCATTTCCTCCTGCTCCAAAAGAGCTGGGGAGGACTATCGGCTTCTCTAGTGAAAGTGGCAAAGTGGAAGTCGCCCCCTATACAGAATATGGTCAGAGAAAGTGATTATGACTAAAGCTTGAAAGGTAATGAGGAAGGTACAGAAGTGAAGTCTGGTCCTAGCTTCTGTTTTCAGCTTCTTTCTGAATGTCTGCATGCTGCAGCTAAGCTTCTATAATGTCTTGGTTTCCATATATTTAAAATAGTTTTTATAGCTTATTTTGCAAAAACATTGAAATGTAAGGGGAGGAGATAATCACTTCTGAAATGCTCAAATAAGTGAAGAGGATACAAATCTGACATTTCTTGTGAATTTAATCCTGACCTGTTAAGAAACTCTTGCATTGTTGGAGACCATGTTCTGGCCAGTATCATACAACTAGAAATTAACTCAGAAACTGGGCATTTCTAGAATAATGACCTTGCATTTGTTTGTTTAATTTAAATGAAGACTTGCTTTGTTTGAATTGTTAAACTTATCCCTGTTTAAAAAAATAAAGAAATTATGAAAGCACTCTCTGAGCTGAAAGAATTTAGACTGACAGCACTGGAAACTGAGGTTTGTGCCCATTCAAAACAAGCACCTCTTGGTCTTTTCTATACCTTTGTGTTTTAATAAATGGATGTTTGGAAAGAATATATAGTTAATTTTTACTTTGATTTTAAAGGGTTTGAATTAAAAATAAAGTAATTCATGGGGGAATTACTAGGAATGAAAACTTTTCTGTTCTGTTATTAGTTTATCGCTTTGTTTCTTCATCTTGCTTTGCTTCTATTCCTTCCTCTTCTCCCAATTCTTGCTGCAGGCTTAGTAATTCTTAGCAGAGTTGGTTCAAAATGTTCTTGTAATTACTGCTTCTGGGTTTCCTTGGTCAGAATGTCACTGCTACCATTTGTATGCAACAGGAACAAATGAAAAATTGTAAATGACCAGCTTACCTTCAGCTGTTACCTGAATCATCTGTTACCAGAGCAAAAATCAATAATGTGCCCAGTAATGCTGTTCCTCTCATAAGCATCCCCTATAACAGATGTAATTATGTTTACAGTAAAAGCAGTGCTGTAGTGTAGAGTTACGAATACTCTGACAATGATTTCCACTGAGGCAGTGGGTAAATGTCATCCTCTGGTGCATTACTAGTGCCAGCAGCTATAAAGGCAAGTTGAGATGTTGACAACAGAGAAGCAGATACCAAGTGTTTTGACTTTTGTAACAGTAATGAAATATATTTTGCACGTCTCTCTCCAAACACCCTGCAACACCTTTAAATTTCTTTCTGCAGGGAAGGCTTAATGGCTTACTTGATACAATTATACTGGTGTAACTGCTGCATGTACACTTTTAATGTAATACCAGAATTGTTTTGTTCAGTTTTGTGACACAACCTAAGTGGAGACAAGCATCCGTCTCTTGAGATGAGAATGTGCAAGAGGGAAGGGAATAGGCAAAGGCTTGCATAGTTAGAGTTAATATAACAATTCTCTCTGGCTTTGTTGTGGAGAGCAGGATGTATTATTGTCATAACTATTACAGATACCTTAATGAAATTTGTGGTAATTTTGGAAATGCATGGGAGGTCATGGAAATTGGAGATTAAATAATGAGGCTATTTGTGCCTCTTCTTTCACTTTTGTGGTTTACCACAAGCATTTTATAATATGTTTCCTGGGACATCATTTCTTTCTTACTTCCTTCCTAGGCACCCTCTACTTAAATTTAGGGCCACTCTTTTCCCCTATCTTGACACTTCAGGAATGGTTAAGAAATACACCCACACACTGTTACACTCTTCTGCCTTAAGCAGCTGCCAACACCCTTCCCATCAGGGTCCGGGTCTCTGATGTATGCTTGGCAGTTACAGTTTGAGTTCTCCTGCAGAAAAATTTGGGGCCCAACAATCCAGTTTACTTTTGGAAAGAAAACAAATAGGGAACTTCAGTTGCTTTTTTCATGTCTGGCCTTTCAAAATTCCCTATGAACTTCTCAATATTAAAACCAGTGGAGGCCCCATCCCTGGAAACATCCAAGACCAGGTTGGACGGGGCTCTGAGCAACCTGATCTGGTAATGGTGTCCCTGCTCACTGCAGGGGGTTGGGCTAGGTGGGCTCTGGGGGTTCCTTCCAGCCCAAAACATTCTATGATTCTATGATAAACAGTCAGTAATAAGTAAGTTTAGTAATGATAAATGTGTGCTGGTATCAGTCCTTGCATCATGGCTTGAGCAGGATTTGTTTTCCTTTGTTCTCTATCTAAACAGAAACTGCTATGGGCCTCTTCCCACGCAGCAGACACTCCCATGATAAACTTTGACTACCACCAATTTGCAAAAGGTGGGAAAACTGAAAAGCTGGAAAATTTGCTGAGGCCTCAGCTGAAGTTGCACTGGGAAGACTTTGGAATTTTCACAAAGGGCGAGAATGTAAGTCCACGGTGAGTGTCCCTGCCCCTCTTTCCCAGCGTAGCCAGGCACCACCTGTCCTGGCCTTCCCAGGTGTCTTGCTGTGTTTGGACCATGAGCGTAAATAACTGTCTTGAAATACAGATGTGAGACAAAGTGTAGTCTTGGTGCTAAATAGATTATTTGGCTTAACTGCATCTCCATTGTTTGGAATCTGCAAAATTACCAGTGCATGGATTTGCTAATACAGTGTTGTAGATATAGTCAAGTAATTAGACATGTTAATGGAATACATAGTGCACAATGTGCTTGCACCATCAAAATGCGGGTGGGTGTATTCAGGCCAAACATTTGATGATCTTGATCAGTCAACTCATGATTAGATGCTATTTTAAAATATACCTTTTTTTCTTCCCTTCTCTTGTGTTTGGTTACCAAAGTCTGCAGACAGGTACTTTTCGAATGAATTGTTTGGACTGCCTGGATCGTACTAATAGTGTACAGTCCTTCATTGCGCTGGAGGTGAGTTTGTCAGAGGTCCTTTTGTGGATGCCTGTACTGCATACATTGTCTGTTCCATGGGAAAGACAGGAAGAGAGGGCATAACCCTCCGTTACACAAGTCTGTCTTGCCAGCTCTATGATACAGAATGGTGCCGGCTGGAATACTTGGAACTGAGATAAAAAGAAAAAAAAAAAACCATTTAAGAACAATGTTGTTTTTTTTCCTTCTACACCTAATCCAGATCCTGCTTGCGCAATTAGAGAGCCTTGGGCTGAACTCTAAATCTATAACTGAGCGCTTTGTGGAATTCTACAAAGCGATGTGGACTCTCAACGGTCATAATTTGAGCAGAGTATTTACTGGCAGTCGTGCCCTTGAGGGGAAGCACAAGGTAAAGAAAAATGGCAAAACTGTTTATTCACAGTAAAGAAAGATGTCCGATTTACTTTTCGGTGTGACTTGCGCTGATGATTCCTGTCTGATGTAGGTTGGGAAACTCAAGGATGGTGCCCGCTCTGTGTCTCGCACCATTCAGTCAAATTTCTTTGATGCAGTAAAGCAGGAAGCCATCGAGTTGCTGCTCATAGGTGACTTCTTCAGTGAGGAATATGCAGACAAAGGCAAGATGCTCATGGACCACACTGCACTGCTGGGTAAGGCCAGTGTAAACCCTTCGCTTTTCTTTTGTGTCTGCTTTTAGCTGTCAGATATAAGCAATTCCACCCTTTAAAAAAATGGATAAATAAGCTGCTTTTGCACAAATCTATAGTTTAAAACACTGCTTTCAAGCAACCATAGCACAACTCTGTGTGCTTTAATTCCGCTGTGCTTATTTCTCATATTTTTCTTTGGACCTCTGAGTATGTTTGTCTGCTCTTTGATGATAATCTCCTCTGACAGTTTAGAGGAGTTGGACCAGAGGGAAAGATTTTAGGGCTATATTCCCAGTCTGGTCCTGTCTGAGCTTGTCTTGAGGAAGTCTTTTGAGCTCAGTTGTTTTATCTCCTTGTTTTTGGCCTGCAGTTTGCACATGCTTTTATGTTGGTTAGTTCCCTGCTTTAATTCAGGGACCTGATACTGCACAACATATACACATTTGTTTGCATCCATCTAGAGTAAACCAACTTAGTGCTCTCTGAGAAGATACTTGTGTGCCAAATATAGGATAATTGCACCCACAAGCAGTATCAGGTGGTCAGTTTGCTCCAGAGAGCTACGAGATTTTGATAGGATAGACATGAACCATTCAGCGCTTTGTCAATCCTGGGGCTGTTCCCTGACGTGGACCACAAGGAAAATAGAGAGCTTCTCTATGCCTGACTGCCAATGCAAATCAGGTAGTTAAAGATTAAGGCTACCTCAGTTCCTCACATACAAAAAAAACCCAAAGGACATTGCTAATTTGAATATAGTTTCCTGTGAGGAGTTCTGACCAGGCTAGAGAGCCACACAGTGCTAGTTTTGGGCTGATCTGAGACTCTGTGCTGCTCTCTGCCTTTCTCTCCACACTTTAAACTTTTTAGGGCTTTGATTTCAGTCATAACTTGTGACGCGCTTGATCGCTGTAGGCTAAACTGAAAAGATTAAGGGAGGAAAAAGAATTTGTTTGCTTATTACTTGAAGTGCAGGAAAACGTATGCTGAAAGTGAGTGACCAGCCCTTCACAAGCTTTCAAAGGGTGCCTCATTTCTGGAAGAGAAATTGCTGACATCAACCCCAGTTATCTCATAGGTTTTGCCATTGTAGTTATTCCTCGGCTTTTACATTGTTGCTGCTAGGGTAATGTCATTATTTCACAGTGTATACTTTCTGTATTCTATCTGTATACTTTCTGTCCTTTTACAGCACATTCTTCTTTTACACACCCTCTTTCTCTCTCCCCTCTTCATCAGTAACTCCAAGTATTTTGAAGGCCATGTCAGAACGTCAGTTTGAATTCACAAGTTTCAAGCGTGTTCGTGTTGCCACGGGGACCTGGAACGTGAATGGGGGGAAGCAGTTTCGAAGCAACATCCTCGGTACCAGCGAGCTGACAGACTGGCTGCTGGATTCTCCTAAGCTCTCTGGAGTTTCTGAATTTCAGGGTAAGACTTCACAGTCAGAATGTGTAAGCAATATTTGCTGACATCGCTAGAGACAGTGAGTTGGGACAGAAGATTTAACTAGCTGTTCCTTTCAAAGGCAGTGCATCTTGGAGGGCATTTTCTGTCAGTTCTTAGGGGTGTATTCAGCTCCACGTAGACTTGTGCTGCAGCAGTGGAAGGGCTCCTGACAGAGCAGCTCCTGAGTCTATGCCATGTGACTGTTTTGAACCTTCAGGAGGTCAGAAATCAGATGTCTCACACCGTTGTGGGGTGTGTCTGCCTATTCTGCATCACATATTTCATTTTCTTCTTCTGTATTTCTGTTCTTTGTTCTTCATTGTGAGCAGGAGCTACGTGCTTAGGTGCTCTCAGAATGTCTCCTTGGTCTTTATCAGGAGCTAAACATATCTGTACAATCTGGACTCTGAGATTGTCTGGAAACGTTACTGTCAAAGCCTTCAGACAAAAAGATTTATTTTGTTGAAGGCAATTTCCTTTTTTTTTTTTTTTTTTTTTAGCAGTATAGAAAGCTCTTGTGCTTGTGGCTTGCTTAAATTGGCTGCTGAATTTCTTATTTACAGAACAAGGTCAGGTATTGTAATTGATGTACAGATTTTATTAAGGAAAATGAAAAGTGAATGTTCTATCAGTTAAAAACTGAGTGGTTGCAAAACTATGGCAAAACTTGTGCTTTTGTTGTTACAGTGCAACATTTAGCTTCCTGCAGGCATCACAGGGATAGTCCTGTGCCTAACGTTGGTGCTCAGGAATTCATTCCTCCAATCCTTGGCTAGTTATACAAGTTGTCTCACTTGAACCGTTAGAGCCTGGGTGCATGGATATGTGATTAGGTGCAGACCACTGTGCTCTGAGCAGCTTAGGTGAGTGATTGGTCCAGTCTGTTTCAGAAACAGTTTAGATGTGTTAGCATATGACTATGGCCATGATACTAAAATTTGTTGAGAGCCTGTCGTGTGCTAGCCTCTCTCGGCCTTCCCTGGAGAGAACTGGAGGAGTGGGACTACATGGTACAATCAACCAAAATGTGGTAGGTCTAAGTAGCTGCTAGGAGAGCTGAGTTTTGTGAATGGGCAGAGCTAGGGTATGACCATAAAAAAGCCTGTCTTCGTGGTAATGTCAGTGCAGTGCCTACCCAAATGGGTAAGTGTTCAAAGACAAATGTCCAGAATCGTTAATGGGAAATACACGTGTGACAGAGCCTGTCATGTTAAGCCAGTAAAGGAGGCTTGCTGTCGTGTGCTAGTCTCACCCTTGTGTCTATAGAGAGTTGCTACATATTTTACTTTTCTTTCCGTTCTTACTTTCTGACACAGAACTGATTTAGGTTCCTGTGGTTGTCTTCTATTCAGGTCTTCATGTTGAATTAAGTTACTGTTACCTTGGCTGTATGACAGTTCAAAAAAAAAAAAAAAATCCATTTAGGCAAGGGACCTGATGCATCAACAGATATGCTTCATACTATTATATGAGAGCATTTGATCTTTGGTGTTTTACCAGGGTCATATCCACAGGCCTGGACCAGGGAAGGGAGGGTCACTGTGCTCTAGAGTCACCTAACCTAACCTTAAAGTGCGGGTGATCGAAGAAGGGCTTGGAAGAAAGAAAATAAGAAGAAACTTCAAGTTTTCCTTAAACTAGTAGATACATTTACTAAAGGCATTGAGATGGAAGTGACGTACCAATGTGTGGACAGTAAGTTCAGTTACATGGGAATCAGTGTGGAAAAGGAAAAGCATGTTGGATAAAATGACAGGCGAGTGAAAGATGGTGGGTAGTGAGATGTTGTGGCTTTAGTGATGAGTGGGGCGAGGGAGAGAGAATATTGAATATTTTCTCATCTTAACATCTTAACATTGCTACAATAGAATGCTCTGTTCTGAACTGCTTCCTGCAAGAGAGATGGAGACCAACTGGTGGGAGAAAAGCAGGAAAAAAATTCAGAGGAACTGCAGGGGTTGTTTTGTGAGATTAGATTAAAGGAGCTATGAAAATAGCTTGGCAGGGGATACACAAGATGGAAATACAGGAATGATCTCTGACAGAAATTAGAAAACAAGTCATTAGAAGAAACAACAAAATAGTAACTCTCGTATGATTTTTCCCTCTTGCCAACAGACGATGAGAACTGCCCTCCTGATATATTTGCAGTGGGATTTGAAGAGATGGTTGAATTAAGTGCAGGAAATATTGTGAATGCCAGGTAAAAAAACCCAACCAAACAAACCAACCCAACCCAAAACTCCAAACCCCTGCAAAAGCCCCATACTAACTCCAAGAGAGCACCCTCTCCCCCAAAGGAACCAGCTGAACAAAAGCCTCCAGACGCATTCTTTTTTTTTATGGTCAGATGTACAGAATACTTCCTTCCAAGTCCTTTGCTTGTAATCATAGCTGGAAATATGTTTGCCATTAACAAATGGCACTAGGATGGTGTTGAAAGTGCTGTTTCTCTGTGAACTCTGTTACACTAGAATGCACTGTGTTTTCTAGGTGTCTTAAGTCTGTATGTTGGCAGAGAAGAATTCTGATGGTTGACATTGATTTAATGCTTGTCCTTAAACCACTGTCTGATGTTGGAAAAATGTGTTCAGTGACTACAAACATAATTGGCATTCATGTGGGAATTATAAAATGAACGAAATGTTTCCGTAGCTAATTGTATTTGTGAAAATTTTGGCTAGAGAAGCATGTCAGCACGTACAGGAGGCTGTTGTGTGTACTGGTCTTTTTGAACCTGAATTGGGGTAGAACCCTGAAGATTATATTTTCAATGCTGATTCAACAGGCTGACCAGTTAGTTGTCTGTTTTGGGAATGACAAGTTACAGCAGTGCTTATCGTGGCTGCCAGGCTGGTGGTATATCTGCATCTATCAGTTGTCTTTGGAGATAAGAAAAAGCTGGGTCTGCAGGAGCAAAGGTATATGCACCCACCCACAAACCTTCAGCTAAGAACAGGCAACAGCTGTGGGCAGCCAGTCATCTCCCAGTCAGAGAAGATCCGAAGAAGATCATCTCTTCACTGAGAGCACAAAAAATCTTCCAAGTCAGGAGATTGACATGGCTTTTTGTTCTTACGGTTATGATTCCTACAGTCAGCTTCCAGTTATCCCAGTGGACGGGGGTATCAAACATTATGTGAGCATGGGTCTTTCTAAGCATAGTAGACAAAATTCTTCTCACATCCAGAAGCAGGATAACTGTGTGCTGTGCCTGGGCTCACTGACCCTACTAACTCTGGACTGGCTCACAAGGAGGTATTACCTCTTTCTGCCATGCATCTTACAGCACTTCAAGTTCTACAGCCCACTGGGATGTCTGTAAACCTAAGACACAGTTAATCTGCTCATTTTATTGACGGTATGTGGTTTGTTTTGATTCCATTAAATGATTTTATGTTTCTTCCAGTACAACAAATAGAAAAATGTGGGGAGAGCAGCTTCAAAAAGCTATTTCCAGGACTCATCGCTACATTCAGCTGACATCAGCACAGCTTGTTGGTGTTTGTCTTTTCATCTTTGTACGACCGTATCATGTCCCTTTCATCAGGTAAAAGAACAAAACCAAAAAAAAACCCCCACCAAACCCCCAACCTGTGTCTTCAGTAACATCTGCTGTTGGAGTGTGGCCGGAGAGGGTAGGAGTGATTTCTCAGCTTGGTGGGAATCGTGCAAACCTAGATTCCGATCTCTGCTTAGTGTGGGAGATAAGTTTCCAGGCAGCAGGCAACCCTGACGTCCATCCTCCTGGGTTGTGCAAAGGCCAGGCAGCCCCAGTGTCTTCCTCCAGTTCAGCTGAGAAGCTGGGCGTGCTCCAGGCGGGCAGTGGGGGTGTAGCACCTTGTTTGGGTGCTGTCCTTCTGGAAAAGGAGTGACTTGAGTTAGTAAGTCCGAGAGTGTTCAGAGTACCAAGTGAAGGCAAGTGCCTGCCTCTGCCTGAAGGGCAGGTTTTACCTTCTAACCCTCTCCTTAGTGTTTTGGTATGGAAACAAGGTGACTTGTTGAAAAGAGTGGTAGGAAAGGTGGAAAGGGAGGTGGGGGAAAGAGAACTCATTTTGCCCCCTGATGTTTTATAGAATTGAGAACTATAAGGGCCCATTAAGTATTTGTGTCTCCCAGATGTCACAAGACCCAGAACTATGGGCCTCGTCAGGATGGCGCAGCGCAGCTCAGTGTGTCCTCAGCTTACTAGCACTGATGTCCCTGGAGACTGGCCAAACTCCTCTTGGCCTAGAAGATTACCAAGCCACAGGGATACCTGCATTAAAATGCCTTTGCCGTGGGCAAGAATTATGCAGGCTAAGTGTAAATGGGTAGGAAATGAATATTTAGCCAAAACTGTCTTTGGGTATCTGTCTGACTTTAGAGTGATGCAAACAGTGCCCTCTACCCCATGCTAGGGGCGCTGATTGGCCACTGCATTTTGTGATTAAAATACCAAAAGCTGCCTCTTTCTTCCCTCTGATCTCGTATCTACTGAGAAGATCAGTGTAGAGGCTATGCAACATCAAGTGCTGTAGGCCAGGCAGAGGAATGCAATTCAGGTAACACTGATGGCATTGCTGCCTTCCCAGTGATCTTTCTTCAATACGATTTTAAAAAACTATGTATTTTTGCTGGTATGAAGCAGTTCAGAGAAGTGTTTCTGTCAGTTTTTGACTTCTCACCTGGCTTACAAGAAATCC
>KL271230.1:49772-72768 GCA_000699545.1 Podiceps cristatus
CAGGAATTGCATGGTTTAAATGGAAATCAGAAGCGGAACAGCATAGCGGCTCTGTTGCAGCTGTCAAACTGCTGGGGACTGGATGTAGCCCTTTGAAACTCAAGAGGAAAAGGGATGGGTTTGATTTTAGTGACCAAGTTTCATCATTTAATGCTGATGTGCTGCTACATGTTATGTGAGTGTAATCAAACTTAACCTGTATGCTTGTGCAGTTTTTCCCATGTCTAAAAAAGGGAAACAAAAATGATCAGAAGTGCAAAAAGAGGCTTCTGTGCTTACAGAGATTGAAGAGGTTAGGACAGAAGTTAGAGAACAGAGAAATAAAACGAGAGAATAGCTGAAGCTGATCCAGTGAAAGGACTGATGAAATACAAGCAGTACAGTGAGTTATCTCAACATAACCTTTGCCATAAATGCAAATCAGATGACTATCAGTCAGCAGTTGGGTAGGCAGGCAGCAGGAAGGGAGAACTCCTTAGAGTGAAGAGATGGAACACATGCTTCTTTTGGAGTGCTTAAAACCCCACCTTTTCATGTAAAACATTGATGGTCCTCTTTTGCCTCCCTGAGGGTGTCTTCTGGGGGTCTGCTGCAAACAGGAAAAGAGAGGAAAATAAAGAGGGAGAAAAAAGATAAAAAATATGGGGGCAGGGGGGAGAGAGAAGAAAGCGGGAGAGAAGGGGCAGGGGAGGAAGAGAGCCTGTAACATCTTGCATCATTCAGATCATGAACACTTAACAATAACTCACATAACTTAGTGGTTTTCGCCTGCCCCTTGCTTAAAGCCAGTAATATTCTAGTCCCGATCTGCTTGACTTCTATCTGGAAAGTAAAATTTTCTCACTAGGAAGGACGCGCATGGTGCTGGGGTTGGTTACAGCAATGATCTCATCATTTACTTATCTGATCAGACAGGCATGCTTTATTCTCAGCGTAGACTGGCTATCTGGGAGAAATTATCCTGTGAGCAGGTGGTCTACTTTGCCAAGTCATCTTTTTGTAGCAAAGTGTATGCTAATCATGACACTGAAATACCGTGTCGTTAACCACACGGAGGCCCTAAGCAATTTGTCATCAGTACAGAACTCATTTTAGGAGTTAGGTATAAATAGTTGTATCCAATAATCACTGATTTTATTGCATCTGATTTAACAAATTACGGGTTATGATCTGTTGCTCTTTAATTGACTGAAAAATCCAGCACCAACTGCGAAGTTGGGTTTCAACACATAGTCACACTAATTAAATTGTTAACTGTCTGAAAAACAGATTCCCATATGTTCAAAAGTAAAAGGAAATGTAATAGTAAATTTAGTTATTGTTGTCATTTTAAAGATCATGGTAAATTTGTAAAGTATATCCTGTAGAAATTCCCAGTATTTCAGAAATGATGTCTGCTGGTCTGTTTGGAAGGGACAAGAAGAAGAGGAAAATACTTTCAGATAGTTTTAATTCTATGCTACTGTATTATACTTAATTTGAAAGTAAATACATGAACACTATCAAGAAACTAAAATGTGCTTAAAAGCAGCAAGCTTTCTGGAGGGGAGAAGACACGGCACTGTGAAATGTCTTTTCCTTTATGTTGCAAAGTTAACTGAAGGCTTTTCTCTGCAGCCCTTTATTCTCTTCTCTTTTTTTTTTTTTTTTTTTAAATACAGGGATGTAGCAATAGATACCGTGAAGACAGGAATGGGAGGAAAAGCTGGAAATAAAGGAGCAGTGAGCATTCGTTTTCAGTTCTATAGTACCAGTTTCTGCTTTATATGCAGTCACTTAACTGCTGGGCAGACTCAGGTGAAAGAGAGGAATGAAGATTATAAAGAAATCATACAGAAACTCAGCTTCCCAATGGTAAGTGTAGGTGCATGTATGCAAAAAACATTGGAGATAAAGGCTGTATCTTTACATTATGAAAGCAGGTCTCAGTCATCAAAGTTGTCATCTCAGTGCCATGAAGAATGGGCATAAAATAAAATGGTAAAGGAAAAAAAAAAAACCCAAACACAGCCAAACAACAAACAAAACAAAACAAGGAAGCATGTTTCACAGGAGACCAGATACCACACAATATCGCACTTGCTTTACAAAAGTTCTGTGCCTTTCAAAAAATACAGTTGCTCCAGTGCTTGAAAAGTCTTCACCTTTGTGCAGTTTTCATGTCAATCTTACAGGTTTGTCACTGAAGTTGCACCATTCTGAAAGGCCCCATGGATAAAGGTGTAGGTGACTGGTGTTAGAGCTGGAGAGCATGATCTTGATAGCTCTTGCTGGTTTGTAAGGCTTCCTAAAAGACCATCCATGCCACTCAGTGCTTCGGCCACTCAGTACATCAGTGCTCCTGCTTGGGTACGATGTATCAGTTCTTGGTCACTGATACGGTATTTTCTGTTCCTTCAAATTTGTCCTCATGAATGTGTCACTGTCAAGGAACTGCTGTTTTTTCTCAGTGTGACAAGTAGGTCTGTATGAATAACTTTTCCCCTAAGTCGTGTCAAGTCAATCACCCTAGTGTTTTATTTCACACTTAACCTCCTCAGGCCAGTAGATAGCCCATGGGATTTGGTACAGTGCTTCTTTGCTTCCCTTCATGCCGGTTGCTTTAATTTCCACAATACTTTCTTTCTCATCCCTCTCTGGAGAGGTCCTAAACCAGGGAGGGAATGGACCAGTTTGTGTATTCTGATTAGTCAGCAAAAAATGGCATTTAGGTTGCAAAGCATAAAATTTTAACTTCCTGTTGTTTGTAAGGTTCAGAGGCTTGGCACATGCAGCATATCAATCAGTTGTTTTATGTAAGAACTAATACTGACAGTCTGGACATCCTGCATAGACTGTCTATTCCAAATGGCCATAAGTTGTGCTTATGCTAGTTTTTCCTTCTAATGCCTCATTAACTACTTTATATCCTTTACATTTACAAGAGCTAAATGTACCTTATGTGTATAATGCATATACAGAGTGCCCTCTAGTGCTGTGACAGCCACAGCTCTGGAATGTTTCCTTCACAAATCTGGATTTTAGAGGTTTATAGCTTAAGTGGGGAAAAAAAAAAAAAAAAGACTGGTTAGAGGATAGCATATTAAATTTAGATCTGGAGTGAATTTTCACTGACGTTTTATTTCACTACATTTACAAGGCTATTGTACATTTCAGCATATTTATAGGCATTTTCATGAATGAGATTCAATGTTAACAGTATTGTGTACCTCTAGGGTCGGAGCGTGTTCTCACATGACTATGTCTTCTGGTGTGGTGATTTTAACTATCGCATTGATCTAACGTACGAGGAAGTCTTTTATTTTCTCAAACGTCAAGATTGGAAGACACTTTTGGAATTTGATCAACTACAGCAGCAAAAATCCAGTGGAAAAGTAAGACAGTGTGTCTCGTTTTCTTGAATACCAGCATGTTAGTGTGGTCTAATTCCTTGAGAGAGGGAAAAAGTTGCATTTTCAGACCCTTGTTTGTAGTATGTAAATGTAGTAATTTGTTTAAAAATCAGGATGTTGTTTGTTTGCAAGGAAGTTGATTCATCACAATGGCAACTTCCTCGTCTGTAACTTAATCAAAGAGATGGTATTTCTTTTTATAGATTTTTAAAGACTTCCATGAAGGGACTATTAATTTTGGACCGACATATAAATATGACGTTGGCTCTGAGGCTTATGATACAAGTGATAAGTGCAGAACCCCAGCTTGGACTGACAGAGTGCTTTGGTGGAGAAAGAAACTGCCTTTTGAAAAAACAGGTGTGTAGGATCTTTTTCTCCTCCTTGATCTGAAAGTTGTTTTAGATTTCATGCCGGACCCACATAAGGAGATTTAATCTAGTGAATAGTGAGGAAGGGAGTTGGCGAGTTCTGGGCTGAGAGCTGTCTTTAGATGTGTCCTGTAGGCTTAGTCAAATTGCAGTAGCTTTACTCAAGCAGATGTTCTTTTGGCTTCACTGGAGTAACTTGCAGAGATAGAGAGCCCTTTCTTTTTGAGCACATGGACAAAAGCTTCATGCTACGGATCGAAAAGGTGCTGGGAACTTGCCGAGGAATGGGAAACAATCCAGCTGTACCAATCCAGAAACTGTTCTGTTGCTTTTCAGTAGAACCATTAGTCCCGTGTTATAATGGCTAGATTGTTGTAACTGTTGTCCTCAGTAGGCGTATAAGCGCTTTTCTATAATTTCTTCTGCTTTGGTAATTCTTAGGAATATTTCTGCTAGTTTCTGGAATTGGGGGAGATTTTGTTAATTAGTGCTGATGAAGTACTTTGAGATCATGAGTGGCCAGCACAACAGAAGGGCTGTTTTCACTTGTTATTCAAAAGTTACAGTAACAAAATAGAAAGTATTTCTTTGGTATCCAGGGACGGTTTTCAGAACCATTCTCTCAGTCTGCAGGTACATCTATCTCCCGATGTTTATAAAATCTGAACAAATTCATATTAGAAGTGTAATTGCTGGAGAAGTAATTTGGTTTGTGCCTGCAGATGTGATTTTTCACATGCCTGGGAACTGCTGCCTGGAATCCAAGTCATACCATGAGTATGCTGAGTGTAAAAACTACAAAGCAAACCCAGGGCAATCAGAGAGTACATGTCAATGTGATCAGTTATGCACTCTTATTATGACTGAAAAATAAAGTAAAACGAGGAGCTTAAGCTGTTGATAGAGATGCAGTCTGGGAAAGCAAATCTGTATGAGACATAAGGAAGTTAAACCAGCCTTCTTGTGCTGGCTATTTTAATTTTAGGAGAACAAAAACCCTCCAGCATTTTCAATTGATATTCCGTGTTCTGCGTGGCCAGGCTTGCCCCTGGGAGGACTTCAGCTGATAGGTCCTACGTTCTGTCTGTACTCCATCTAGCTGGTCTGCAAGAGCTTGCAGGTTCCTTTCTTTAGAGCGTGTAGGCCCCCCCAGCTAGCTCACACGGGTATATAACTGACCCCCACCCACCTTCCCAGCCCTGCAGCTTTTCTAATCAGCTCGCTGTGAGTTCCTCACCTTTACTACTGGTGGCAAGGCTCTTCTGCCTCTTGGCTCTAATTCTTTTGCCTTGCTTCTTTTTGCTGCTATAGGCTAGAGGACTATTTGCCTTATGAGAAGAAAGTGTAGCCCCAGTGTGAGTGATCAGGCAGAAATGCCATATTCCATATTAACTCATTTTCAACTCCACAGAAAAGCGAGAGAGTTATCCATTAGTCCAAAGAGTAACCTAAAAACTTTCCTGTTATTGACAGCAATATAATACCTCACTGTGGTGTAATGTCCGGAGCACTTTCTGTCACCTTAATGCATTGCAAAAGAAGTATTTGGAGGTTGGATTTGCACAGGTTTGCTTTCTCCAATCTCTTGTGTATTATTTCTCCAGTCCCCATGTATTATTCAGATTGGCAGTGTGTATTGTGAGTACAGTGTCTGTTTCTATGCTCAATAATAGGGCAGAAGGAAAAGTACTAATGTGACTCTGTCAACCCAGATTGTACAGGTAATTGATTGGGAGACATTTGGGTTAACCAATTTGCAAGTGTCTTACTGGAGTGATCAGCTGCGTCTGTTGCACTCCCTATCCTTTCTGTATTTTTTCCCCTAGTTCCTAGGGTACAAGCTCTTCCTTGAACAACAAAACAAAACCAAACCACAAAAACCCAAAACACCTCCCACTGCTAGGGTCTGTGAAGTGCATCCTAATAAAATAGCTTCTAACTGTTAGCTTGGAGTGAGTCTTAAATCATGTTTTGTGCTGCACAGCTGGAGAGATCAATCTTCTAGACAGTGATCTGAATGCTGAAAGTAAAGTCAAGCACACCTGGACCCCTGGAGCTTTGATGTACTATGGGAGAGCGGAGCTGCAAGCATCCGACCACAGGTAAAGTCCTAAGCAACTAGTCAGTGAAAGGGCTGCCGGGTTAGAATGTGTTGTACTGAATTACACCTTCAGAGTTTGATTGTAACGGGAATTACACCCTTATTCTGCGTTCAGTATCTGTTTGGTGGGGTTTTTTTCCCCCTCATGGTGGGTTTTACACCAGAGTGGTATCTATGGTCCTGTATTGTTTTCTGCAGCACTGTGGTATCAGCAAGGGTTGGATAGGTTGCAGCAACAAGTATAGAAAACCGAGGGCTTGCTGTTGCTTGGGTTTGGAAAGCTCTGATACTAAAACAAGCTTCCTCTCAGCTTGCTGTGGGAGAGGAGGAGGTTGGGAGTGCGTGACCTGAAGGGGTGTGAGCCATGTATGTAGGGCCAGGTGTGACCTCTTGAGAGTGGTGAAGTGTTGGGCTTCTGGGCTTCCCTTAGAAATAGAGATGGGAGAAGGAGGGAAAACCAGACCACTGCCTCTGGTTGGTCTGCATCATTAACTTCTCTTTAGGGATATGAGTAACCTCTCTTTGTTAAACTTGTTCACCGCTTCACCTCTCTGAAATAAATTCTGTAATAAATACACCTTGAAGACTCCCTTGCATTCAGAATAATCTTTGTCTCACCCCTGGAATGCCCTATGGAAATGCCACAACATCGTTCCTCATAGCAGCGCTCAGTGACCCACGGTAGCTGGTTCTGTGCTTCTGGTGCTCTTGCATGCAAGGGCTGTTCTGTATTCCTCCAGCAATGGAAGAATGTGCCTCTTGCAATCAGTTTCTCCATGTCAAGGCTTTGACATTGCTGTGTTCCAGAAAGCACAGTGAAACCGCTGCACTCATTATATAGGACCCTGAGGATGCAATCTGTGAATCATGGCTCTAGTACACTGGTTTTCTATTTCAGCAAACTTGACTGCAGAAACTGCTTTTTAATTACAGTCAGCAGGTTTGCTTTCCCAAGGTTTGTGCTGGAAAAAGGCCTTAGCTATATCTTTATGACATGGAAATGCATTATGATTCACAGTGCTTACAGAAACAGATTTTTTTTCCTCTTTACTATTCCTTTCTAGCTCTGCTGTTGTTGCTTTCATATATTCTGGTAATGCATATGCCAGAGCCTGCTCTATTGCAAGTAGGAGGCAGCAATTTTGAAATTTTGACACAGAAGAGCAGTCATCCCAGTTACTGCTCTGTGCGTATGTGCAGGTGGAAATCCGAGAATGTGGATTGCATCCACTGAGATGAGACAACAGCTTTCTCAGTTTTATTTAGATACAACACACGGAGAGGTAATTTGTAAGAAATGGCTGAAGAAGCAAGTTTGCAGTGTTGGCTGCTTACAAGGTGACGGACTGACATATGTTTGCAACATAACCACTTAGAGTACCTTGTCCTTAGTTTTTGGAAGAAGATGTCTTTATGTGGCCTTGTCTAACAGAAAATAATATATTGCCTTCCTGATGTATAGATGTTTTGTGAGACAGCTGTTTGATAATGAGTGAAGTATCCTGGTATTTTTAGACTGCGGGTTTGCCAGAAGCGCGACGCGCAGTTGTTATTTGAATTCCTTTATGGTGTGTCCTCAGTGCTACCTTCAGCTAATGCAGGGCTGGCAAGTACAATTAGCAGTGCTCAAGGCGTGATCTTCCACTGCAGGAAAAATGAAGCAATCCACCAGACTCTGAACTGGGTTCTATTGCCAGCCACAGGGCTTTTTCACAGTAAGACCTTAAGTGATTTGTTCCAGTTACCTTACTGTGTAGACCCCACGTAATAATCATTTCCTTCCAAGGTATAGCAGGCTTAATTAAATATTTGCAATGAGATTTGACATTGTGGAGTCATGGATGTATAGAGTTTAAACAATCCGCTGCTTGTCCTTCACACAACTAAGTGCTTCCCAGTCCTTCTGCTTGACATTGATTTTAATTTTATATAAGCATTTCCTATTGGGTGATGGTGATCTTAATTTTAAATAAGCATATCTCCTTTGTTTCATGTAGGCCAGTGTTAGCTATCGTAGAAGTGGAAGTTCAGGAAGTTAATCAAGCTGCCTGCGAGAGTGTTTTCCAGGAAGTGTCATCTTTCCAGGGACCACTGGATGCCACAGTAGTGGTAAATCTGCTATCACCAACGCCTGAAGAGAAAAATGAATTCCCTGAAGACTTGCGTACAGAGCTCATGCAAATGTTTGAGGATTATGGCACTATTGTTCTGGTCAGGTAATTTGGGATCTGAAATGGCATGTCATCTATTCAAAAACACAGCCTAGAAATTCCCTTTTTGTCCTGACAGAATTAACTTTGTATTAGAAAGTAGTATGCTGAATTCCTTTACTGCATATTGAATTCTTCAGTAGAAATTGAATACAAGTGTTTTGAATATCTTTTACCTCTCGTCAGCCTGTTAAAGAAATAGTCTAACAGCTCTCTTGGCTGAGTGGAGGAGAATTTTATTCAGTACAGCACCATAAAGCGGAGGCTTTGGTGTGAATCTGGCCTCATTTCCATGCATTGCTTCTGCTGGCGGGTCCTCGGGCCCTGCTTTGCTTCCTCCAAGGAGGTCTGCTCTCTTCCAGCACTTTCACACTCACTAGGATTTCCTGGCTGGCTTGCCTTTCTTTTGGGGGTCATTTTGCTTAGTTTTTAATAGTATGGTTTCTCACAGTTCTGTCACCTACTGAGTTTGAGAGGGAGAGTGTGATGGCTTCTGGCAGAGCAGTTTAATTTCGTTCTGGTTGATTCTGTACAGGGCTTCAGCATAGCTGAGACTTCTGTTTTGAGAAATACAGGCAAAAGACCTGAGAGTTGACCTGGGAAACAAGACCAGAAACTAGTTTATGTTGTATTTGACCCATTTACTAATGGAGAAAACTGATGACCTGTTGCTGTGTGGTTTTATGAAGTACCAAATATAAGTTGAGGGTTCAAAAGCAGCCCTGCAGGAACAGCAGCAGCACCTTGCTTGTGAAGAAAAGGAGCAAGAAAGGAACATGGTTTGGTGGTTTGGTTTTAATTGCTCTAGAGCTTGATGGTATACTAGTCTCTGGGAACATCCTCCCAGGTGAGGGATATGCAGAGCCATGGAAGTTAGTAGAGAGGGAGTGTGGCTCTCAGACTTGGTATGCTGTCAGCAGCTGCTGAGGTGCTTGTACTGCTGCTTCAGGGGGGATCCAGTAAAGGGCAGCGTGCTGGGGTCACACAAGGGAGGATGGGGGAGAGGAAGAGCCCAACTGGGATTCATAGCTCACTTGCTCCCCCACAAAAAATAGAGTTGTGAAGAAAATGCAACTAAAACCAAATACATAGCTATACAAAACTACCGTGCTTGCCTTTAACGCTTTTTATTCAATGGTGAAGTAAAATGCACTGTTTTCTCTGCCTTTTTTTACTAGGATCAGTGGAGGTCAAATGCTGGTGACATTTGCAGACAGCAAGTCAGCTCTTCGTGTTATGGACATAGATGGTGTCAAAGTAAGACTCTCTCAAACCTGTAATAATTTCGTAACAGATTTCTCAAAAGTGCTTGCTCAGAATGAGATAGCTAAATCAAGTAGCATTATTCAAGTAGCATATTTCAAAGAAACTTCAGTGCTCACAAAGTCCTTAGCTTTCAGAGATGCTGAGACTTTTAAAGCAGTATTTTGGTTTCAGGAGGGCAGGAGGTGACTTTTCTTGGAGCTCCTAAACACTGCTTAGGATCTGGCCTCTGATACCACTGCAGAATACGTGGACTCGGTCATTGTTCTGGCACTTGAAGCAGTTCTCCTGAGATTATGTGTGACTTTATACTGTTGCCAAAGCATCCTAAAAATTGTGGTTTGGAAATTTTTTTGTTTCTCTTATGTGTATCAAATAAACTCCTACCAAGCTGGAACATGATTCGTTGGCCTCCATGGCAAGCTCAGCATTAGCAGTAGGCGTTTACCTTCCCATCCCTGCTCTTCCTTCCCACGCACGTGCTTTACAATTCATCAACCCCCTAATTTATGCTGACAAAACTGTTTGTGGGGCTGCACTGTAAACTTAACATTGAAGTAATGGATTTAACTCTCATTCTTCTTTCATACGTGGAGGTTTTTCTTTTAATTTGGCTCATTTCATTGATGTAATTTGTAGCACAGACTGAAACACAATTGTATGTGCACAGTGTGTGAAGGTGTTGGGAACCTGGGTCAGGAACTTTGTAAACTAATTTTTTTGCAAAAGCTGCTGGCTTGGATACATCTCAGCCCGAATGTCATGGAGCAACACATATAAGCGGCTGTAGTCTTGATCTGTTTAATAACATACTTGCCATATACAGCAACCATCATAGTTGGGGTTCTTTGAGCAGAGAGCCTCCTTACAGATGGCAGCAGGTAGCAAACTCGTGTGTTTTAAAGCTACTGACTCAAAAATGGGACCCTCTCGTACTATTATTACTATCACAGTATCATTTTGATGGTATTTGATGTTTCACCTGTTTGACAAGTATTTCCCAAATACAGCAGCAGTGCTTTTGAGCTGTTACAGTCTGAAAGCTTGGTTATGGGGGTAGGAAGAATGCTTCCTTTTCGTTTAGGTTCTGAAATGAAGCTTTAGCTGCATCAGTTTCTGAAGCAGTTGTACAATAGACTGGTAACACTTCCTTATTCTGTTCGGTGTTCTCATTTTGTGAAGTTGCTTGGCAAAGGGGAAACAATTCTCTCTTTGCATTAGGTTAGAGGCAGAACAGTGAAGATCCGGCCCAAGACTAAGGACTGGCTCAAGGGCCTTCAGGAGGAAATTGCTCGAAAACGGGACAGCATTGCCCCCATGTCCCCCACAGCAAACTCCTGTCTTCTGGAAGAAAACTTTGACTTCTCAAGTTTGGACTATGACTCAGAAGGTGAGCAGAAGGTTTCTAAGCTAAGTTGCTTCAGTGGCTTTGGTTGCACAGAGACGGTACAGTATGAGTGTCAGTGGTATCTTAATCTGTAATGAAGCCACACCTCTTAAAAAGAGGCTTGTAACCAAAGCCATGACCTGGCACTGTGCCTGGGCAGCGAACTGTTGCTTAGATCATCCTATCAGTTTAGTGTTAGAATATATGTTAGCAAATCCAATGTATGATACAGTTGTCTGTATAGAAACAAACTAATGAAACACATGGGTTACACAAGAAACTTGCTCAACCTGTATATAAAATTCATTGATTGGTAGTAGAGAGAGAGAATGCTTTTGCTCACTAATTCTGTTCTCTAACATTTTAATCCAGGTGACATAGTGGAGGATGAAGATGATTATTTAGATGAAGCTTTCTGTCAACACCTAGTAGCAGACACAGCAGAAGATATGCCTGAGGGCTCTGGACATTTCACATCCGTAGGTCTTTCAAACAGATCTGGACAAAACCCACGGCTGTATAAAGGTAAAGTATCTACCTTCCTTAAAGTAAGGCCTGAAGGTTTGTTGTTTGTTCTCCTTTTGTCTGTATTCCCCTGTTCATTTCTGTTTTCATTGTAGGTCCTCCAAAGATAAGGATCATCTTTTTGGTACATGTTCATGCTCAAGCCCCCTTGAGTTAGTAACTGTAACTGAGGCCCTCAGGTATAGCAGCAATACAAATAATAAAGCTTGGATCCTCCTCTCTAGCCCAGGGCAAGGCAAGAGTGCTGAGAAATGCTGGTTTCCTTTCATAGTCAGAAGTTAAGTCTTTTTATCCACTTGATGTTGTTCAGCACCCGAGCATACAACAAAAAATTGCCTGTTATTTTCTTATTGGTGAGGGCCAGAGCACAATCAAACCAAAGGAATCGTGTTGATTCAGTGATGGGCTTGGCTCTGTCCTTTGAGCAGTAGTTGTGGCAGCACAGTCAGGTGTAAGGTGGGCAGTACGGGAGGTGGTTGTGTTCAAATGACTTACTTCAAAGGGGGCTAAAGTTTTGCCTTGTTCCAATTCTGTTTGTTTCTGAAGAAGCTGAGGTTCACGCAACAGGTATATTCATTCTTTTAGTGCTTCGTAAATGTGTTACTTTTTGTCTGGTCACCTGGCTTGTTTGCACATTATTGTGAAATGACTCGGTAAAGAGAAGATAAAGCTGTGAAGAGAATACTGATTAAAAACTGCAGCAAGAACTGGCCAGGTCAGTGGTGGCCTTACACTGGGAGGTGATCAGGACACGCTTCGGTGACCAAGCATTGGCAGGCTGGGTCACGTATTAAACACTTTGCTGTGACAGGAAGTGATTCAGTAGCTGTCTTTTTGCGCTCTCTCAGAAGTGCTTTGTCTTCTGACATAAAAGTGAAAACTTTAATACTGTCAAAGGTTGAGTCAGAAGTAGAGTTCAAAAAGATTAAATGAAATTCGTAAGTTTACACAGACAGATTTTCCAAACAATCAGAGTGATGTACAGCTTTCTTGCCCACCTTGAGTCATATGCCGGGTGCAGTGTGGCCAGACCCAGAAACCTAGCCCTGAGCCAAGGAGCAATCTGTCATTATTAAATACTGTGAAGCCAATCACTTTGTATTATAGGGTGCCTTGCCCTCCAAACACCTCTGGCCTACTGTGTGATGATTCATTAAGCTACAGAGAATTGCAGTGATTCTTTTCACCCACACTAACGCTTCTCCACAAAAAAATATCACAAAGTAAATGGAGATTATAAAGTGTAGTTTGAAGGAGGTCAGGGTCGGGTTATGATCTCACACAACTCAAAATATGATATATTCAATCCATCTTGAAAGTCTGTTCAATTTCAGATGCCTCCATAAGCTTCCAATTCTGCCTGAGTACCTCCTAATTGAAGGTATGATGATTGTATAGCTCGTGTTAGACACAGATGGAAACCAATCACGGGCAGAACAGTGTGTATGGGGATTTCTGGGGTCAGAGAAGGGCATAACCTCACGAAACTGATGTCCCTGGAAGCCGTTGCCTAAAACCAGCAGCTTTTTAGGGGAAGGGACAGAGTGGTGGTAGCTGGTTTTTGTCTTGTATTCAGTGTTACCGCCAGAATTTCAAGCCATGCTTTTAGGCGCCTGCATGACTCCTCGGAGCCTACCAACGAGCCTCTATCTGCAGCTTAGAAGTAGTGAAAATGCAGAGAGAAGGGGAGGGCGGGCTGGGCGGATCACAGGCTGTGTCTCTGTGGCTGCCATCCGCTGCTGAGTGGGAGTAGGAAACCGTGAGGCGGCTCGGTATTCCCTGCAGAGCACAGCTTTCTGAAAAACAGGAACTTGTGTAAAAAATGCCTGAAGAATGAGAGACTGCTGCTACACAATTCGTTCCCCATCCGCTCCAAACTGCAGGGAGAAAATTAAGCCCGGTGAATTTTGGAGCCATACAAAACATATATAGCCGCATGGCTGGGCAGCCGTGGCAGGGGGAGAGAACTGAAGCGGAAGCTGTAGCAGACTGGGAGACTAAAGCAGTCCCTGCTTGTCACCTCTCCAGCTGTCAGAGGGGCTTAGAGAGGATGAACATGGTCATGTAAGGTGCAGCCAAGGGCTAGCAGATTGAGGCAGGTGTACCTGTTAGGAGACGTTGCTGGAAAGCAGAGATGTGATGAGTGAGCCATTCAGACAACTTTCCTTGCTCAGGAGAACTTTTTATGCCAGAGAAAAGTTGTCTAATCCCCAGAGGGAATTCCTGTGTTCAAGAAGGAAGAGCAAGGGATTGACCGTGACTAGTCTCCTTGTGGCTGCCATGACGCAGCCTGAATGAGAGCAGGTTGCCACCAAGTCTGGCTGTGAAACGCTCAGCATCCGACAAGGTGACTAGTAACCCTGAAATCAGACGCAAGCAGTCTTCATGTCGGCACAGTTAATAAATGCTGGAAAAGGAGGGAGAGAGGCTTTTGACAAAAGGGTAGGTGTTTGCTGGAGTCGGAGTAGGGAGACGGGGAGAGCAAAACGACATGAAAGGAGCCATGTCATGTTGCCGAGGTACCTGGTTGAGGCTTGCCATCCGTAATCGCATCTCACCCAGCGGGTACCTAATACAGACCTTTTCTAAAATTTCCCTAGATGATACAGATGTGGCTGATTTGAAGCAGGAGCTGGAGGCAAGTGGGGAATGCCACCGCCGGACTCCAACCAGGTCTCTGTCCATTCCTACCAGGTCTCGGCCACTTCAGCCGCCACAGCGGCCTCCCCCTCCTGGTGAGTTTAACTTTCTTATAGTGTTGCGTTGGCCCCAGCTGAACAATTTTACCTGCTATTTCTGGGCGACAAAGAAAGTAATACCTCGTTATGAAACGTCAGGCTGCTGAGGTACTTGCACTTGCTTCCAGCCTGTTCCAGCCTGACTGTGACTGCAGTTAGCAACGGGAGAAGTTTGTCTTTAGGATGACAGATACTCTCCCCAAAATGCCTTTCGTGAGGTTGGAATGGACTCATCACTCAGGTTAGCGAGTTGACCAGCCACTTTGTGGCAATAAAAATAAATACCAGTTATTTATGCCTGCTGCCTGCCAAAGTCACTGTTTCCTTACAGTTTCTTTTTTTTCTGACTTAATTGTAATCTTACTTTTAAAAAGCTTTGACAAAAGAGTTGTTCTGGACAGTTTTTGTCCTTTTCTGCTTTGCAAGCAGTTCTTACTTGCTTTTGTGTTTGTGAAAGAAATGCAACGTGGCTTATGGGTTTCAGTGAGGCACAAAGGGGAAGCGATGTCCTTTACCTAAGCTCTACCCACCTGAGCGGTGCTGCTCCTGTTTTGATGGCCCCTTCTGGATGAATGCTGATTGCTAGATCAGCACGATCATCTTTGCCTTCTGTATGACACAAGCTATACATCACATTTTTTTGCAGTCCAAAAGCGTCTGTTCTGTGTATATTTTCCAGTCTTAAATTAAAGGTTCTGTCAAACTCACTGCTGGAAGATGAGTTCTTTGGGAATAGTCCCATTCATTTCTGAGTCTGTTGCACAGAAGTGACAACACTGGTACCTGTATTTCTGTGCCTAGAATGCAATGTTGATGTACAGCTGAGGTTATTAAATTAATTAAATGAAAGCAAGACTAACTAGGAAAATGCTTCCTGAAACAGTTCAAGATTTCAGCGTTTTATTCTGTGTTGAGATTTTTTTTCACCTTAGATTAGACCAGTAACAGCCCATCACTCCTCCTAGATTAAAGTGTCTGGCTCTTGGCACTTGGGCAGAGGGACTCAAGGTCCCCGCCGTCCTGCAGGAAGGTCTTGCCTAATGTGTCTGTCCCTGGAGGAGAAGGGAGGGTGACAGCGTCTCTTTTATTTATCACAAACAATTTCAAAGCACATTAGTTTTGCTCCATTGCAGATAAAATGTTGTACCAGCTCTTGTATGTAAAAAATCCATTTTTATTCCTCTTTCAGCTGGAACATCAGGCAAAAAGTCCCCCTCAGACGGTTCCCTCTCTCCAGGAAGCCACTCTACCTACTCCATCCTGGCAATGGCAAAGCTGCTACCTGGCGCCCCTCAGCAGCCAGTGAGTTCTGCCGCTCCGCGTGGCCACATAGCTTTGTCCTGATCTCCCCCATCTACGCAGACATTGAGCATCACGTGAGTGATGCACCTGTCATACAAGGAAGGAGGTCCGTCACATGCCTGAGCTGGAAACGCCAAGATGAACTTGTACTGTAACACTAGACTGTAGGACCTGCTAGACACCAGAAAAATGTTATTAAATTGCCAGGAATTAGAAAGGCCAAAGAGGGAGAGAGAGAATGGTGCAAAACCAGGGCACTGTTGGTTTATTCCACGTGCTGTTTTCTGACAGATGCTAACTTGAATTTTCAACACCATGATAATACGCTTTCATTCCTTTTCTCACCTCTCTTTTTGATGGGCCATGCTAGTGCCCGGCTTACTGGAGAAGTCTTGACCATTGCCAGCAAGGCTGCTAGCCCTCTGAGGAGACCAAGACCGGAATGTGGAAACACCTCCCCACTCCTGTCTGTGGGATGAGAACCCCAATGTATTGAACAAGGCACGGCCAAGGGACTAGCTGAGGCAGTAAGCCATTGGCCTGTCTGTCAGCTGGTAACAAAGATCTAATATCTGCCAAAAGACTCCCCACCGTTTCTGTAGTATTTATAGATTGCTGAATAGCCACTGGCAAACCCAGAACTTCCAGGTGTGTGAGCTAAACTGTAAGATTACAGGTGCACAAGAAAAATGAGTTCTCTCAAGATTACTCATTCTCCTATTTATTTAAAGCCTAAAGTCCGGACTGGAATAAGTAAACCTTACAACGTCAAGCAGATCAAAACCACCACAGCTGAGGAAGCAGAAGAAGCTATTAGATGTCTTATGGAAGCTAAAGGAGGTGAGCACAGCTTGCTGACTGACTTCTAAAAATCTTTAAAGAAAGAAAACCGTAGGTGTATTCATCCTTCCCGTCATAGCCCAGATGCACATATTTCTATTCAGAGCTCACCTGAACACTGACATAACATGTTCTTGCAAGATCGTACTTGGTGTTCTCTGTCAGTTTTGATAATGTTAACCTTTTCTTTCAAGATGACTCAAGTTGTATATTTTGGTGTAGAACCTGTTATTAGGAGCACCTTGGGTTATTTATATCCAGATTTAGTCTGAAAAATTAAAAGATAAAGGTGGGATCTTACTAAATTGATGGTGCCTGTCCTAGCGCAGAGTTGCATGAAGGATATTTGCTGCTCTATTCAGTGAATGCTCGCTACTCCAAGCAAAACGAGAGGGCAAACACAGCTGTGGGAGAAATAACCCAGATCCTCTTCACATTTGGACAGCACGTACAGTTGTAACCTAGATAGAAGTTTGCACCACTTTAGCTTGAATAGCTAAGCTAGAAGGTTACTCTGTGTTTAGGCTCTCTGTCTAATCCCTGGAGAAGAAAGCTTCTTGCAAGCGCAAGCTAGAGCTGGAAACTAGCTTCGGTATTGAAGCTTAGGCAGGGTGAATAGACCCTCCAGGGTTGCAAGTAGTTTTTCTGCTGATGCTGTATCAATGGGAGAGAATGCCACATGACTCCCAGATAGTGACCAGAGTTTGCACGGCGCTCAGCTTAGGAGAAAAACATCCCTTTTCATTTGTAAATAGAGCAAATGCAGTCAGGAATAACCCAATTTAATGAGAAGTAGTATAAAGGCATCCTGACGTTTGGCCCTCAGAGGGGGCTGTACGTTTGGGTTTTGACATCAGACTTACCCTCCAATGATTTTGAAATTCACATTAAGCGTTCCACTCAGTGTAGGTAAGGACACTCATCCAGTCAGTATGACTTTCAGTCCCTTGTGCTGTAGCACCAGCTGGCACTTACAGTTCTTCCCCAAGTACAGCTGAAGATGCACTAGCTTGATTATCCAGATAAGGAAGCAAGGGCAAAAGAAGACTCAGGACTTGAGCCCAGTACTCCTCAACTCCTAGCCAGTGTGTTATCCACTCGGCCCAATGGTGGCACAGCACTGCTGGTTTGGCATGAAGTTATTTCAGATGGGGGAGTTTTTCCCTAACTTCCTCTTAGGAATGTGACCAGAGTGCACAAGTCTGTGTTTATCTTTAAAACCCACCTTCCTGGCCTGAGGACATTCCCTTTAGATTTTGGAAAACATGACTGTGAAAGAAACTATCTTGGAGCTACATTCTGATCAAACCAAGGCTCTAATTGTTTTTGTTTTCCAGGACTACAGGAAGACGCACTAAAGCCTGCTCCCACTAGCAACCAAACATTCACCAAACCCGAGCCTCTTCCCAGCATCACAAAGTCAGCATCATTTCAAGGGTCGCAGGCAGCACCAGTGCTTGTGCCCCATCGCCCGCCACCCAAAGTTCCATCTACAAAGAAGCCAGTGCCTCTGCAAAGGACCGGAGCCAAGGTGGAAGATGTAAGATAGTTGCAGCTAAATGCATCCAGCCTCCACTACACGATGTGAAGGGTAGCAAGAAGGGTGGGCTGTTAAACACTTTGAAATCATTTAAAGTGCTTACTCAGCAGGCACTGAAATGATTCTGTGTATTGTAGCCATCAAGGCATAAAAATGTATTAGGCAATCGGAAAGGAAAAAGAGCTTTGACTTCTTTACTCAGCTGTATTCAGCTTTTCTATTTGTCAGGCTCTTAGATTTTGTTCCTTCTGGTTTGTCTAAGCCTTATCAGGATTTAAGGCTCAACCCTTCTTTATCGCAGTGCTTACTTCTGACCGCATCAGGAGTGGTCTACTCTGTATTGATCTGGGGCAGCTTCTCGATCCGTATGCTGTTCTGCGCCCTCTTCAGAGACATCTAGCTTTTCTCACACACCTTATAATGGACTTCAGCCTTTCGCTTTGAATTCTGGATTCTACTCAAGAGTTCAGGTTCTTAAAAATACAAACCTGTAGGTGCTGGGGGTTTAATCTGTCTCTCTGTCAGGTCTCTACAATGGAGATAATAGCTCTTTACCTCTAGAGCTGCTAAAATGATTATTTAATGGTGAAAGCAATTTAAGTACCAGAGGAAGACAAATACAACCTTTTATATTCTTCCTTTGACAGAATCTCTGCTAGGAAGCTCTGTTCTTTCTAAGTTGCTAGGACTCCTGCTTTACCTTCCTTTGTAAAGGCATTCACCCCTTCTCTATCATGGACTTTGTGCCATCTCTACTTAAAGGTTCACAGAAGAAAAAAAAATCCAGACAGCACAGTGCGTGCCCTTTCCTTAAACGTTCAATAACAAGGAGTGGTCTGTTTATTTTGTTTATGTTGTCGCCATTCCCAGGGCACTCCTGAGGGACTGCTATTTTGGTGTTAGTTACATGAAATCTCCTGCTGGAATATATCTGATTCAGTTTGACTCTATCTGCGCCTTCCTCCATGTGAGTGAATTCAGACGGGAGTCGTGTACTTGAAACCCTCTACCCAATCCACCTCTATCGTTAAAAAAGCATGCAGTCACATGTAGGCAACTTAACAGCAGCATCTAGACAGAAGCGGGAGAGGATATGTCCATTATGAAATATTAACTGGATATTTTGACTGTGGTAAAAAGCCTGGATATTATCTTTTAATACTGTGGGAGAGTTAAAGAATTAAGATACTTTCAGAGAAACATGAAGCAGCTCCTGCCCTCTTGGACTGAGCTGGGTTCCAGTTCTTTATATATCTTTAAATGGTGAATATATGCTAGATTGTACTTTGAGAGTTTACTTCTAGCTTCAGTTTCCAGCATCAGTGAGACAGGACAGAGCCATTAATGCATTTCTTGGGTGAGCTTAAGCTAATTGTCCTTCAGCCTCACGAATCCGAACATACCCAAAGGCATGTGCTAATGGCCCCATTAATTTAGCCCTCCCTGTGCATTCCTGATCAGTGGAGAGATGTAACAAATAAATATCTCTTCAGAACTGTGTTAACTTGGCCCAGAGCAAAATCCTAACATGAAAGGGAGTTGGTCAGAGAGATGTATTTCTCGTACCAGGAGCAGACGGGCTGTAGGACCCATGTCCTCAAATAGCACTCTGTAGATGAACATTGGCCCGAGGCACGATGCACGAGAACAGAACCAAGCAGGTGCAGTGTAAAATGCTGCTGCCAAGCCTCTGCTTTGTCCTGCTTTGTTTTCTTTTTTCCTTCCTTCATGTACTGTCAGCTTTTCTCAGTAATGCCATCAATAAGACTCACACTAGAAGTGACTCAGTTTAAGGTATCATTTTTGTTCTCAAATTTCTCATTCCTTTTCTCCCTCAGGCCACATCTACAGAAGAGCCATTTGACCAACAGACAGCGCAGTTTCCTTTTGGCTTGCCAGAGCCCTGTCTTGAAGCCAGACCCATTCTTAGTCCGACCAGGATTACTCCAGTCCCTAAACCCAGAACAGCACAAGCTGGGAAGCCTCAGGAGAGCAGGGGGAGCAGTGAAAGGCAGCCCCCCTCAGCAAGTGTGGCTGAGGCCATCGCACTGCCTCCCCAGAACGCTTCCTTTGCCCCAAAGGTGCCACCCCGAAGAAAGAAGTCAGCTCCCGCAGCTCTTCACCTGCAAGTTCTCCAGAGCAGTGACAACCCGCTTTTCAGTGGGTTAATGTTCAACTCCAACGACAACAATCCTGGGTTCTGCCCCCAGCCTCAGGACCCTCATGTCCCTGCACAGTCTGCTCTCTCAGCAACTACATCCTCTGCCAGCCCAGAAAACAACACAACTAAGCAGTTGACACCAAATGCTGAAGAACTGGCTAAACTTCAGAGCCCTCCTCTACCAGAAGGCCAGCGCCCACAGCTCTCGGCTACCGGCACCCTTCCTGAGAACACCGATCTTTTGGACCTGGACATGGATGATTCTTGCCCTCTTTCCATGCAGGTGGCATCAGCTACTTCTCCAGCACACACTCCAGAAAATTTAAAACTCCCCAGCTTGAAAGATTTCAGTCACTGGGTTACATTTAGTGATGATGAAGACAGTAGTGCGCTATCAGAAGGGTTCAACAAACTGCTTGTCTTAGAACAAAACAAAAATACCTTGATGAAGGCAAATACTGATTTAGAATTGTAAAATTTTTGTCTCCTCAGTGTTCCTATAAAAGAATCATAATTATGACGCAAAATAAAAATAAATCTTTTGCACAAAGATTTGTATTTAAGGAAATAGATCATCTGTTCGTGCTACATTTCGTTTTCATGGTTAAAGCTAAGGATACTGCCCCTGGAGGGAAGTGTATAGAGTATATGCAAACTAACATTATATCTAGTGCTTGTTTGAAAAGTTCTCTATTCTAAGTTATTTCTTTTTATTAATCCATCTTAAGATGTTTCATTTCACTTCAGGTACAAATCATCTGTAAGAACATGTATTGATGTATGGAAAAAAGACATTAAGAAAAACATTTTCCTGTAAAATTTATATATTAATTTCTGTCACTTGAAATAAAGCACCCTTATCTTGAATAGTTAGACTGCTACACTTACTCTGGAACAAACATCCAAAAGGGGAATACATACCCGTGTAGCTGCAGCAGTAGCACTGGCTTCCACTGTGGAAACAAGGATCAGACACTATCTTCTTGTAGATCTTAACGAGCTGTGGGGTTGGCAGGGCCTAGTACATGCCGTGTTCAACTCATTCCCATGCTGACAGTAAAAGAAGAGGTGGTGCCCAGGCACCAGCAAGAAACACCTGTTCTTACTCCAGACCAGGCAAGTGAACCAGCAATCCTCTTCTAAGCTGGTGCGATGCTGTTAATGGCGCTCTAACACCACGCCTCGGCTGCCCTAAGAGGACGAGGTAGCCCCTCAATACTGCTCTGACCTGCAGTAAGATCAAAGGTATCCTGAGGTGTTTTTTTTTTTTTTTTTTTAACCACCTTTCCCAAACTCACCCTGGTTTTTGTTCATACCAAGCCAACTCCAAACAACATACTTTACAATGAAAGAGCACATGGATGATGACAGCACCTTTTGGGAGAGACACTAGAGCCTAATTATCTATGCAAGTACTGTGGCAATACAGTGAATAGCTGAGACCTGCTGATGACGTAAGTCATTTGCATATTGATGTCTTACGCTAAAGGCAGATCAATAATTCAGTAGCTGGGTTCCCGGTCCCATTCTGCATCATCATAAAGAAAGGCTGTGTCAGGCTTCTGTTTCCACAGCGCAGATGAGGAAAGAGCTGGTCTTGGAACCTGACTCTGCTAGTGCAACGCATTGTGTCCTGAGGCTAAGCCAAGCCACAGGCACGTGACCAGGGACAGCCCAACCCTCCTGTGGAGAACAGTTGTTTACAGCCCAATAATGAGTTTGCAGCTCCCTGTAAATCCCAGCTTGGACACCAAACGGGTAGGCTGGCAGGGGGTGGAAGCGTGTAGAGCTATGGCTCTCGCTGTTTCTGTCTGCTGATCACCAGCTCTGCAGGCTGTTTCTTTTGTACCAGGGAAGGAGCTGCCACGTGCTTCCCGCTCACTGCAGCAGCTGTGGTAAAGCCATGGGGCAAGAGAGGGCCAGGCAGCCCTGAGGAACAGTATCACCCCTGACCACAAGCTGAGAAATGGAACTAGAAACAGGCAACTGCATCTAGGACTGAGGACAAATTTAAGCAGCACACGCCTGGCCGTAAATAAAGCGCTTGCTTAGGTGGACTCTGCACGCGTACAGGGAGCTACCTAGGAGGCCATTACAATGCACAGAGTAAGACTAACGGGGAAGTGACTGCAATTCTTTTATGCAGGTCCTTGCAAACAGAAGGTTGAAAAAGTGTTTGGTGGTTCAGAATGTGACAGCCTCGACAGGGAGTTCTCCCATTAACCACAGTAGAAACTCCAGGGAAGCACTCCTGCACACTTCCCCCTTCTCTTTACCCAGTATTCCAGCAGAGCCGACAGGGCAAGTGCTTCAGGTGAGTCTATCGGTGCCTTACCATGGTGGGCTGGCTCAGGAAGTACTGCGGCTCGGCTCAAAGCAGACTGGATCTTCATAAAGAAGTCCTCTCTCGTTTATTAGCAAGCCAGCAGTCACGCTTCTCGGAAGCCCAAGATTTTGGCAAGGATAATCCATGATGCTAAATGTGTCTTGTCTGCTCGAGGTGTGCAGGCTTTTGCCTTCCCTGTGCAGTAAAACTGTACAGCGCAGATTCCATTTGTTCAAAGCAGGCAGTTAAAAATGATAAACAGATTGCAACTTGTCATGGTAACTTGTTAAGAGAAGCATCAAGATCTCTTATTAAAGGAAGGAGAGTATTTTTAAGCAGCTGGTAAAGCTGAAAAAACCCTCTTGTTTTCAATATTTTTTTTGTAGAAAAGATGCATTAAAAAAAAAAAGTCAGGATTTTTTTTCCCCTCAGGAAAATTAATTGGCTTGTTCTCAGCTTCTTGGAAACTGGGAATTCAGCCACTTTCTTACTTGTAATGCCTACCTGTTTAATTTTTGAACACAAGACATCCTGTAAGAGAGGGTGCTGCCTTTGTCTGAGCACCTGCCATCCTCCTCTGCTCCCTCATTTGCCAGACACTTAAAAAAAAAATCCCCCAAACCTTCAAAGACCAAACCAATAAAACCCAGTGCTAAGCTTCTTACGTGAGCATCCGTTTAATATGGTGGCAGGCTGGTGAATAACGCTGAACAGTTGTTTCCCTACGAGATGACACAGAGCCTTACCCTCTTTGTCCTCCTCTTAAAAAAAAAAAATACAGTGAATATTTATGGGCACATTTCAGTATAAAACATGAAGAGCGGAAAAAAAGAAAGAGGA
>KL271230.1:72799-94010 GCA_000699545.1 Podiceps cristatus
TATATCCGACATTTTCTGCAAAGATAATTAACAGCTTTAGGACACCTAATTTACATGTTAATGAAAGTGTTAGCAGGAAAGCCAATTAAAGTGGATTTATACAAGTCAAATAAAATCTGCTTTATTACTCTCCTTGAATAAGTATGTAGCCTTTAGCATTATATCTTATGTCTGTGTACGTGGCAAGCTGCCCACTGAAGTACGAATCCCCGCAGCTAGCTGGTTTATACTATCAGTGACAGCACATACTGTTCAAACGCAGCAAATCAAGGGAAAGGAGAACAGAGAGTCCAGCTGAAAAGGTTACAGCAAAGAAGGAGGAATCTCCTGTCTCTGCATATCATCATCTTCTGCACTGGTGCCCAACCCCCCAGCCAAGTGTTTTTTCAGAGGCAGGTACTTGAGACCTGGGTTCTTGTTTTAATGGCCTGGAGAAGCAGAGCAGGGCCAGACTTGCTCTGCGTTTGGGAAACCACTACAGAAAACTCAGGCTGCAGGAGGTGGTGATTCTTTCCTTCTCATTCAGGATTAAGCGGGGCCCCACCACAATGCAAGAAGAGGCCAAGTAACCTGAACCCACTACCCAACATCCACAACTCGGGAACCCACGGGACAGCTCTGTCCTCAGCTCTGCTGTGCATTCTCGCTGGGACATCGTCAGTGGAAAGCAATGTTCTCAGCGATAGCTGTCAGTCCTGAGGGCCATATGATAGGTGGCAGGGAGCAGCTATCCCATGACATTTTTCCTCTCAAAGATTTTTATTTAAGGGAAAAAAAAAATCTAAACATTGTTTAGAATTTTCTCTCTGACAAAACGTTTTTGCTTTTTTCTTTTTGTCCAAAATTGACATTTTCACGGGATGGAAAATTTCTTCTTTCTAGCAAGCTGCTCTGCCTGGCACCATGGAGCACAAATTGCAGTGAAAGCCAGCTTGCACTACTGTAATCACAGCAACTAACAACTTGCTGACTGTTGCTACCAGAAATATCAATACAGTTATACAAGAGTGCTGGACAACTACTCCAAGAGGATTATCAAACCCCTATTAGCCCTCCCTTCCTCTCTTACCATTTTAGTCTTGGACGCCACAATGCAGACGAAATACTGCCTTCTCAGACAATTCACACATAGCTGCTAGCCACATCTGCAGCTGGGTCTCCAGCTAGATGGGATTAGGGCATAGTTTGAGACCTAAGAATTTACATAAAGGCATTATTCTGAATTAATGTGACACTGGGGAAGCATGAAAACGTAAGTTTCTAATGGGAAGCAGACATGAATGCTATGCAACAGGCCCTCTGGCCCTCGAACCAATGTCTGTACATGGTTTAGAAGGCACTTTGCAAAATCTAAAAGTGCAACTGAAAAACTGTTCAGTCTGGCAAAACATCAATGACCAGCTGTGCCCCCCAGTACTATGCCACTTACAGAAGATGAAGGGTGAACATGACATTCTCCCAGCATGAGACAATCACTAAATCATGCAGATCTTTAACAAAAGTGAACATGATCCAGAGCATTCATTTGGCAGATCATTCACCTTTAATGCTTTTTGTGGTATATCTAGCACATTTGTAAAAACACATTTCATTATTAAAAAAAAAAAAACAAACACAACAAAACAACAAACAAAACAAAACCAATGCCAACAACCATCCCCCCCAAATATTAGTTTTAAAAATTGCATATATACATACAGTTACAAAAAGGAGAAAGTTGCCTCAAGAGTTCCAGTTACAGTACCGAAACATAGATGCATTTACTGAATAAGATTAATGTGTAATGTCATTGATCTGAACCCTGTAAGCCAAAGAAGTCTATTAAAATCAATACAAGATTTGTCACATTAATCACATGTTCACTTATTAGAATTCTTGCCTATTCACAATGAATTCCACATACCCTCTACTTTGTGACTACAAGGTGTTGCAATATATTTACACTTTGAAGTATAAACCACAGTGTAAAAAGGATAAACCTCTTTAGAAGTTATGACAATTCTGTTATACTTTCTATCTGAAATACTGCCATGCAGTGCTCTTACCTACATCTCGGTTAGGAGGAAAAAAAAAGCTCTTTTTGCCAGTGCAGTGCTGTAAGTTTTCTGTACTGCTCTTGTGAGTTTTACTACAGAACTGCAGCAGCTCAATGCTCAACTGCCAGAAGTGTATTTTCCGATGTAGCGTCCTCCCAGGCTGGACTGCTCTGAAGCGGGAACAGCCGAGGTGGCCTCGGGACCTGGCAGGAGTGCAGTGGCCACTGGTGCCTGCACCAAGCCCATGCAGACCCGCACTTGGCGGCTTTCAAAGCCATCATTTTAAGGCCAGTGATATTAGATCCATCTCAGATGAGTGATGCTAAGAGATGCCTTAAGCCCATCATCAATACAGGCCTTATTTAACAACTGGTCGGCTAGGGCAGTATAACCTTATCAAAGCCTATGTTTGTTTTCAGAGAGGGCCAGGGGTGTGAAAAAAAAAAGAGGGAAAAGAGACCACAGCTAGACTAAGCTGCTTTTAACTACATTGCAGCCTATCCACAACTTTTTTTAAGTGACTAAGCACTGCCATTTTTTTTTCCCCCAAAATACTTATTTCTCATCAGTACTGTTAAGGTATCCTTAACACAAATGTAAACTCAAATAAGACAACACTGCTGTTTTTCTCTACATCTACACAAATAAATATACTTGGGCCTCAAGAAACCGAAACATCTGGGATCTTCTGCATTTCCAGTGGGACCTTATGATCACCTGAATTTTTTTCCTGCTTTACTTTTTCTGTACTTGAGCTCCAAACTCTAAGCATTATTTTTTTTTTTTTTTTTTGTCAAGACCTGCATCTGTCTTACTCCACTTGAGCATTTTCAATTCTTGAAACCAGCTAAAGAAAGTTTCTAAATGAGCAACACATCTATGCAAGACAACCTACCAATCCATCTCTTTCTCACGCGGAAAAAAGATGCCTTACTTGCTGACAAATCTGGGTGGTCTATTAAATGAGAATGCAAATTACAAAACCTTCTGTAACTGGGCCACTAGACCAAAATTGTACCTTCATTGACTTGGATAAAGTTCCTCAGGCTCCAGTGAGACCACTTAACATGGACAGTAAGCCAAAGCTTTGAGGCAGCCACATGCTGCTTCTCCCTTTGGACACAGCAAATAACCACCTCATTTAATTGTTTCCGATCCCCTCTAAAAGACTTTAGTCACAGATGTGTATTTATCTTAATGAGGGCACCTACCTCCAGAGCAAGTTTTTTTTTTAATTTTGCTTAAAGGAGATATCCTGGACACCCTCCATAGCCTAGCTGTGTTGCTCCAGAGGGATACCTGCACAGTAAGCGAAAGTTTTCTTCCACTGAATCCCCAGTCTCCTCCCAGCCACATTGCTGGAGACTTTACACACATTTTTTGAACAGACCATGGTCACTCTAAGCCACTACTCATTTTCTTTTTGCCAAGTTTACAGGACTTTGTTTTGAATATGTTTTAGAAATAAGTTGGAGAGGTGTCTAAGTTGGAGATGTACTGAAAATTATTTTAGCAGCAGATACTATTGACATAGCATCTTTGCAGTTCTGCAGATCCCCTAACAAACGCTAGGAGAAGAACTTACTGTGTTACACCAAATGGAGGAAACAAGCAGCCAAGGACAGCAAAAACTCAGTCTCCAAGTTCTTGGGCTAAAACGTCCTGAATGAACTTCAATGTACGTTGGTAGAGAAAAGCATCCTTCTTCTTTGGCTTACAAATATTTAGATGATTAACATCCACTGGAATAAGGTCTCCAATTCCTAACTCTGTGAGAGGAAAAGAAAAGAAAAAAAAAACCTACTAAAGTTCATAAGATCACTTAGACTGAAAAGCCCATCTTGCATTAGCAATTTTTCTCTGAAAAGCAACTTCTCCTGTCTTCAGTTTAACTGTTTTGTCTTCATTATTTTTTTAATGCACTAAAAGCATCAATACACAGTTACAGTCAGGGCTATACATTGCTACAAAGCCCACAAATGTACATTCCTCCATTCAGACCACTCTGAAGAATCAAAACTTCATTTACCAGCACCTGACTGACAGCAAAGTCCTGACTGAAGCTGAAGCACTGACTTGAACAGGGATAGGGTTTAATCCAAGGTACCCAGATTCAGATGACCACTAATTGCCCATATTCCTTATGAAAATACTTTGAAATGGAGACTCAAAATGGGACTAGAATGAACCTGAAATATGCCACAAATCACTACACACATTTGTGGGGAGATGAAAAATTTACATTGCTTAATTGTAGAATACAAATATTTTATTTTCAGCTACTGATTTTGGGGCACACTACAGCCTTTACTCTTTCCTGACAGCTATCACTATTAGTGAACTTTCCAGTTAGGATGCTGTGACTGCCACATTCCAGTTTATTATCTATTCACTCAGCCTCCTGAGAAATCCTCCATTTTGCTTGGAACTCACTATCTTTAACCATGTAAAGTTACACTAAATCAGATGAAGGTGTGCTTTCATGTGCCCAAGCATGCATGCAAGAAACAGCGAGTGTACTGCTTGTCAGCCTGAGTTTTGAACAAAATGAGTGGGGTGCCACTGAACTGTCATGTACCCTCCAACGGCTTTCAAGGGAGCTCATGTGCTGCATTGTGTGTCATCTCTAGAAGAGCAGAAATATGCTACAAAATTATAAATGCATAGTGCTTATTTGTGCACACTGTTATCCAGCCCTCCCATTTTATTTCGTTAAATCAAAAAAAAAAAAAAAGTCCAGTTTTTCAGTTTGCAACATTTTTGCAAACAATTGCTTCCTGAGAAGACAAGCTGAAAAAATACTGCTGAATATTGACTCAGGAAAACAGGGATGTAAGGTCTGCCTTTTTCAGAGCAACTAACCTTGCACTTAACCTAGTGGATTTAGCTGGTGGAAAGTCTGATCTAAAACCCAACAAAGCAACGGTTTCTGTTCAAGGCCTTACAGGTACCCTGGGCAGTGCAGAAGAGGGTTTTGCTCAGTGAAAACCTGAAAATATCAGACATAAAACAATGCTCTAAGTTAAACACCCTTAAACAAAGCAGGAGAAAGAACTGTCTGGTTTTTTTGCCTTTTGTAGAAGGGAAGAGATGGAAGGAAATCTTCAGGAGGCAAATTCTGTTGTTTGATTACCTGAGATACGGAAGGTAAAGGATTCTTAACACTGAAAAACAGCTTCCTGACTTTTTTCTCCCATTAGCATTTTAATAATTTTCTTTCTTATTTTTTAAAAGGAGGAAATAGCTGGAATTTGCGGGAACTTCTGAAACACTATTCAGCCTACTTATACAAGGATAAACAACAGTTACTCATAATTACAAAGGAAAGGACTATGACAACATAAGCAGGGTCTACCCTGCTCTTTTCAACAAGCATGTGTTACTCATATTTAGAAAAGTCAAAACAAACAATTGCTATTGTAAGATATAAATGTAGCTGCCTTTGATCTCAGCATGGAGACTGTAGTTTAAACTCAGCCAAAACTTTAAACAAAAAAACCCATAACATTTTTCTACATCTTTCTACCATAGCATTTATAATCCTTCCTCATTATCGATGCTTACATGAATATATAAAAAATTAAATAAATTAAACAGCTATTTGACTGACTTGCCGATTCCAGAGGTACGACATGAAGTTTTATCATGCTGCCGATGTGTGTTGGTAAGGTTTCTGCAAAACTCAGCACTGAAAATTTCTTATCTTTGGCAAAAGACAGGAAGTCATCATTCAGTTCTTTAAGGGCAGGAGAATCTGAAAAAGAGCTACATAATTTTTGCAGTGTTCTCTTGAACATAAGATTATAGCACTTGTCTGGCAAGACTGCATTCCTAAAGACACGGTTTGGAAAAATTAATTCTCCAGTAAAATGAGTGGCATTTTGTTTGCAATCTCTTTTTCCAGCTATCATATGCAACAATGGTTCATTTCTGCATAGCATGGAATTTATTTAGAAGATAAGAGTCTGAAGTCCAGCACGTGTTGAGTTACTACATTGCAAAATGGCCAAAACTACTCTTCTACAAACTTGTTCTGACTCCCCTTTTTCCCTGTTTGCTTCTGCAATCAAATCAAACACTTACAGTAATTCAACACAGAACCCAAAACATAAAAAGGGGGCTTGCTGTTTTTATCCAGCTTTTTCTGACAGCACAATAAAAAAAAAAAAAAAGAAAAAAAAGGCATCATGAACAGATTAGCATAGATCCCCGCTGTTAAATGGTAGCAGAGTGAGCGTACCCTTGCTGAGTTCTTTAACCTCCACAGACGGAAAGAGAAGATATCTGGCATTTATAGAATATTCAGCCAGCTGGGAACCATGGTGAGGTACACTATAAAATATGATTCCTCTGGTGTTGTTTACAATTTTATCCATTTCTGGATTCTTGGAAGCATCCACCAGCATCTTTTTGACTAGAAGACCTGGCAACAGAAACTGAATTAATGCAGGGATTTAAACCACTGTGAAAATAACGATCATGCTATATTATCCATGAAACAATTAAATATATTCTCGCCTCGGTTGATTAGTCTTTAGTCTGTCAAATATGTAAGATTAAGTTGAAAAAAACCCAAACCAGACCTAAGGAGACACTAAAATAAAATGTCAATGAATGATGCAAATCCAATTTTGGTTTGCTTTAAGTGTGCTAATGACATTTATGTCTGATCATGGAGAAAATTTTGCCACTGGATTTCCATTTAGATGAATTTCAACTCATTGATTCTGTGTTTTTAAATCAACACAGTAAAACCAAACAGCAGATAAAAATCCTTTCAAAATGCATATGCTATTGAATGTAATGCATTAAGGAAGTAGAAATCTATTTTCCATTTTTAGGTCTTTGCAAATTTTTTAGATAAACTATTCTGAATAATTGCATTTCAGATTGAACTTGGTTAACAGCTTAGTCTGAAATACAACAGCAAATAAATACTCTATATCAAACAGGCAACGTGCTTACCACCCATGCTATGTGATACCCACACCAGAGGTCTGTCTCCAATCCCAGCAGCTCTGAGCTTGTCAAGAAGTTCATTGCTCCTGTAAGCAATAGACTTCCTGCAAAGAAAAAACAAACACAAGCAGGATGAAGCATGATAGGTTAAAAGGTAATGTTAAAATGGTATGAATTTTCAGTGCTGCACATTTATGAAATTGAATTGGGTACATAAACTATTGATTGCTTAATTATTGTTGCTACACTGAAAAATGCCCAGAACTTTTGTAAGGTTGGCTTCACAAGGACAACGGGAATTGAGCTAAGTTCAGTTTCTTGATCTTGCTAGGAAGTTTTAATTTCACTCTCCACTCAGTTCCCTTAGCTGTAGTTCAACAAATCTCTTTATGGAGTTTTAGATAGTTTCATTTACACATTGTAACAAAATTATGTTTTGCTTTTATGAAAGCATCATCAACACATAATGAACTTCATCCTCCAAAACAAGAATATACTTAGTGTCTGACAAAAATGTACTTTGCTAAACCACGCTCAAAATGCGGAGAAATGTATGGGAATTTAATAACTAAGTGCATGATCAACCAATACATTAAAAAAATCACAGATAATGTCTGCTATACTTTCCAGACAATAATCTCCAAATGCTTTGTACTGAAATAGTATAAAACCAGAATAATATCAACTTTATAAATGGAGAGACTGACTTCTGGAAATGATAAGCTACACTCTAGAGGTTGAAAATGAATCTTTGGTACAACCAAAACAAAACCAATGCCAATTCCCAATTCAAGCTTGAAAGTGCAACATTGTTACTCCTTGCAGTGTAACAAGAATCAAACATAAAAGACCCTTGGATAATGAAAACATCAGGATATTGGGGCAACCACTGTGCAAAGTAATTCACTTCATTTCTATTGGTTCTCAGTATTCTCACTAGAAATTGCTTTTATAACACATATGAAAAGGATACTCAAATGTGTCTTTTCAGTTGAATAATAGGCTTTAGGATAGCTGAGACACATAAAAATTCACTTTTGAAACAGTGAATGAGCCTATACACTTAGAGCAATCATAGGTTTTGATTCTACTGTTACATCTTTCTTCCTGGTAGTTAAAAATATCTTCAATATCTTTCATTTTTTATTAACCATATCAAATTATAAAACAATCAAATACTATGGTTGGGTGACCATAAATAGCAGGTAATATAATTTTCCATTTTGAAATAAAAAATACATCATCTTCAAATAAATAAATATCTGTGTGTTTATTTTCCAAATCTTCTTCCATTATACTTACTCCAAACAGACACAGGTAAAAAGTTGTCTTAGAATTTACAGAATTATTTAGGTTGGAAAAGACCTTTAAGATCATTGAGTCCAACCATTAACCTAGCCCTACCAAGTCCAAAACTAAACCATGTCCCTAAGAGCCACATCTACAGGTCTTTTAAAAACATCCAGGGACGGTGACTCAACTGCCTCCCTGGGCAGCCTGTTCCAGTGCCTGACAACCCTTTCAGTGAAAAAATGTTTCCTAATATCCAATCTAAACCTCCCCTGGTGCAACTTGAGGCTGTTTCCTCTTGTCCTACCACTTGCTACTTGGGAGAAGAGACCCACACCCACCTCGCTGCAACCTCCTCTCAGGCAGTTGTAGAGAGCGATAAGGTCTGCCCTCAGCCTCCTTTTCTCCAGACCAAACAACCCCAGCTCCCTCAGCCGCTCCTCATGGGACTTGTGCTCCAGACCCTTCACCAGCTTCGTTGCCCTTCTTTGGATGTGAAAGAAGGTACAAGGTCTTTTTGTACCTTGCAGTGGTAACAACCTACATGTTTTTTTACAGTCGTTGTTCTGCCAAATTTCAAATAGGCATATTAACGGCCATGTCTTCCTTATTTCTTCCCTGCTTACATGTTTTCTTTAACGCAATAATTGCATTGATCCTTCATATATCCATAGGGAGGAGGGAATGAACAAGTACCAACTTCCCAGTCTATTATACACATGCTGATTTTTTTTCTCCCCTACACAAAACAACCAGTTTTCAGATTTTTAACCTGTGAGCAGTCATGCACATGCCTTCACTGAAGTGCACAAGTTGAATCTACAGTACTAGTTACATGCTTAAGTATCTGCGTGTTTGAAGGACTCAGGTTAGGATCTGATTTAAAAATCACTGAACTCAATTACTCAAATCCATTCAAGACAAATAATATATACAGGTTCAACATATTTTTATTTTTTAGAATGAACATGTTTGGAAATAGCATCTTCCTCTGACCTACCCAGTTCCCGGTCAGTAAAAACAGTTCCTCTGACAAGGACAATTACACTATCTGACCAAACCAGATACAGCAGCTGTATTTTATTTATCAACGACTTCTATGAATCTCTGTCCAGGAATTAACACTTCTTGAATAAAATGATATGCTTCATTTTATCATGAGTATAAAGTCATAGTGCAGTGATTTTTTTTCTGTGCTTACGAAGCATTTTTCGGTCACTTCAAGTTTATGAAATATTCCCCTTATGATATAAAACTGATGTTATATTTATATCAACTAATAGCATAATTTAGCCTCTCCCCTAAACATGAAGCAGAACAGACTGTAAGAATTTAGGGAGCTGCCACGAGCAGTTATTCATGAGGCTAAAAAGCTCAAGCATATCATAACGGTATCTAATCTTTTTCCAAACTTGATTTTCAGATGCAACAGGGAAAATTAAATTCACTGTTGATCCCAAGGATCAGCTTTAGAGGTCTCCCTCCTGCCCCCCCCCTCCAAACTGCAAGACACTACATTTGTTACCTGTGAGCCTCAACAGGACATTTTGCTTTCCAGTCACTCAAATGGGTGTCATATTCCACAGATATGATTCTAAGGGCAGGACAGTCTGAAGCCAGCCATGTCTAAATTAGAGTGAAAACAAAAGGAGCTTATCATTGAAGTACTTCACAAACTCTTGAAAGCAACTTATCATCAATGGAGCAAACATGTTACTATGGGGACAACACCACGCAAGATTTCTTTCTTCAATTAATCCCCAAATACATCGTACACCTAGACTATTATTCTTTTATTACATGCTGGCGAATTCTAGCCTGTTCCCCAGGCACAAAGTAGGCAAAGGATGGAGATGGATTACTAACTCGTGCATTCCTGGCTCCCTCTCCTGGGTGAAACAAGAATTACTAAAATTGCCAACAGGGCTGATCAATTTAAGTTTTACAGAGATACTTTGGTGGTTATAACAATGTGAGTTGCTTGAAGCAGTAATTACTTATTTAACAACAATATTTAAGTAGCAATCTGTAAAAACTGAGGTACTCGGACACCTATGTAAGAAAGGATACTCAATTTAAAATGCAATTTTGTGTATCTTTTTCTTGGCAATAACATTAACAAAACAAACAAACAAAAAAGGCATGCAAAAAGCAAAGAAGCCCTTGCCTCCTCTTTCACTAGCAGGACAATGATGGGGAGAGCAATATAGCAGGGATTTTCCTTTGCAAGAACCACCTGTTCAAAATTTCAGCTTGCTAACAAAAGATATATCAGGAACTTGGAAAGTGCTACTTGCATAACAGGTTAGAAGTACTTTGATTCAAAATAAACAGCTGCCAAACAGTGTAATTCTAGATCCTCTGGACAGCTCTCATTAACGAGAAAACAGCAGCTGCACGTGAAAATGTTATTGTCTCTTTACCTTTGGCCAGCACTGACTATAGTCCTCTTCCCCTTCTGAAGTCTTTTTATCCAAACGCCGGTCAACGTCTTGCTGTCGCCAGGTTTTAAATGCTGCTCCCAAAAGACCATGAACAAAAAGGACATCTGCTCTGATGGGCTGACTGATACAGAAAAAGGAATTTTTAAGAGATGCATGGTACATATTCTTTTAGCAAATTAAATTTATACGGAAGTCTTAACCTAAGGGATGCCAAAATGCTATTTTTAACACTGTATGTGATATCTTATGGACAACATCTCAACCCACTGAAGAGCAGGAGGAGCAAGCAACATGAGTACAGCAGCACTCTGATGTCAACTATTCCAAACTTTTGTACCTGAACAGTGTAACAAGTAACACAAAGTACAGCATGTACAAAATCTCCTTCTGCTTTACCTGCTACGATACTGTGGATGCAAGACATAAACACCATCTGGATACTTTTCTTTCACTGTGTCCCTGTCTAGATTAGCCAAAGCTCTGGATGCATGAGAAGACTGAATGACATGTGGGGATTTCATTACTTCAGCAAGTACAGAAACCCAACCTACATTGAAAAGATAAAGTGGCAGGTTAACTAATTAGAAACATCATCCAAACAAAAGAATTCAGAAACATCATCCTTCAAAGTATACTTATGAAAATAGATGTTAAAACTCAAGAATGGTAACCTCAAAACAAATTATTTCAATCCACTCTCTTTACCACAGGAAAGCCAATGCTAGTTAAGTGGAACCTTCAAAATGCAAAAATCCAGAGTGGTGAGGAGGAAGAGGCAATGTATTTTACTACTGTTCAGCTTGTCATCTGAAGGAGAACCCCTTCTCAGAAGAAAAAGTCTATCCCTAGGTCAATGCAGTTGTCAGAGAGAGAGCAGATCTTGAGCCTCCTTTTGCAGGTAAGATGCAAGAAAGAGAGAAAAGAAATGTCCTAGAGAGAAAGCGTAAGACAGATACAGAAAACAACCCATGGGATTAATGGCAGGTGGAAAAATTGATGCTTGCTGTGAGAGTGCAACCATTTCCAATCTTAAAATACAGTGTGTGAAAAATTGTTTAAGAAATTAAAATGTCCTCACTATTCTAAAAATAGTATACTATTTATAGCTAAGAAACATAAGAGAATTAATGAAGGAAACCTTTGAGTACATTCCTCAATAAAATTTTAAGTCATAGCTACCTCAAGAGAAAACAGACTCTTTATAATACCTCACCTAAGATGTAAAATACAGTTTCTTAGACATGGAAGTGGATGTTTGTAGACTAATGAGCGATGCAAAGGACTATCTTTTATACATACACAGACACATATATTTCCTTCGAATCCTGATAAATCTTGTTGCTGCTAGCAAGAGTGGTCCATAAATCACAATTACATTAAAGTCAAGTTCATAAATAAAACCTGGGAAGACTTTGAAGAGAGATTTTCAAATGGAGATTTTCAAGATTTACTTCAAGAGCACTGTCTCAAAATCATGCACAGTAGCTTGTTATTAAGATAGCCAGTAGGTTGCTAATTCAAGATAATTAGTTCACTGCAGAATTAGGAAAATAATGAATTGATATGTGACTTTTGTTTAAAAGAATTACGTATTTAAATTACATTTTTAAGCAGAATAGATATTGACCACTGTGCATGTTCTCCTTAAGAAGAACATTTTCAGTTCTCCAAATACAATGAAAGACTGCCAAGCTAGTCTGATTAAAACCAGCAAAGTCACTGGTTTTGCATTTCTCTTAAATGAACCAAGACGAAGGGTCAAAAATAGCATTTAGAATCCTTCTGCTCCCAGATACCCAATCACAGCCACTACACAGTCCATCATTGCTTTTCTTCTTCTTCCTGTGCCAGCAGATTTTGCAAAGAAAAAGGGCCTTTGACATTCTTTATTCTTACCCATCATCCAGCAACAAAAGAGAAGTCTTATAAACTCTTGACCAGCAGTATCCAACTGCTTATCTCTGGAGTCTGGTTCACTGTCTAGAACTCCATTTGTACTGAGACCTCTACCCCAGGGAGCAGCTGACTCTTCCGTTATGATCTCTTCCTCTACACGTATGGTTTTAACAGCCATCATAAGAATGTAAAATGGTACTAGAGCTCAGATCAAGGCCTTTGTAGTCCATCTGTCTTTCTCCAAAAGTGAGCAGTAATGGAAGTTGCAGAACAATTAAAAGAATAGAGGAATAAAAGGGCAAGTATATAATGCTGATTCTCCACCCAGTTTTCTGCAATCAATCTGGCTTCTGTGTGTAGAGATTTAAGGATTTTTCTTTCCATAAGTTTGTCTAATCACTTTTTGAAGCTTTGCAAGTTTTCAACAATCACAATGTTTTGTAGCAAATTTTAGTTTGGTCATGCGCTGTATGGGAAAAAAATATACTTGTTCTGCCTCTTGATAATTTAGCGTACAAGAACCCTTGGTCTTGTATTATTAGAGACAGTAGAGGCTCATATCATCCTTGCCTTCTCTATGCTAGCGAGGATTTTATAAATGTCCACCATATTCTCCTTCAGTCGCTTTTTTCATACTAAATGCCTCAGTCTAGTTATTTTTACCTTCTACCACAGCCATTCTGAATTTTTAATCACCCTCACAGTCTTTCTTAGTGCCTTTGCTACTTCTTTTTTCAAGAGGGACATTAGAAATGCACATAGTGTTGAAAAGGTAGACACCAGCTCAGATGTATACAACAGCATATTGGTATTTTCTATTTTTCTTTCTATTTCTTTCCTAATAAAACACTGGGAATTATTTATTTGGTACAGAACGAGAAGGAATAATTTCATCGCAATATTTAGAGGATATTAAAAAAAGGGGCATCAGTACAAAGCTTAGCAGAAGTTACTAGCCTAACATGAAACAAGAGAGGGTAGGAAGGCATGTTTCTCTTTATTCCAAAAGGTAAGGACTGCAAGTTGGCCTGCTCCCTTATGAGACTAAAACACAGTCAATAAAATAAAATTAATCTACAAGGTAGATGGTCTGGAAGAGTAGGAAACGCAAAAGATTTTTTTGCCAGTAATGTGAACTAAACATCACCCAAGTTCAAATTGTCACCATCCATCAGACTTAGAGTACCTTTGTAGAACTGATATATATTGGCTAGACAGCATACAGAAGTTTTTAATCAAAACCATCTAAACTGTCCATATTTTTTGTTTTAATACAAAACAACCCCAAACAAACCAAACAACCAAAACCACCACCTCCCCATGCCCCTAAATATTAAAAGAGCCACAACTGCCATGATCTGTTTCATTTTACAAAAGCACTGAATCTTCTGAAATTTTAGAATAGAAATCTGACATTAAGACTGCTTGCACTTGTTTTCCTTTTACCTGCACGTACTATGGATGAATGAAGATGTTCATCCAAAGCCATATTTCCAATAATGCGAATTATGTTCCTTTGTATTTTTGCTGAATCTTTACGTAGCTGGTATATCCTCTGTAGTAGCTGAAGGCCTCCTTTAGCTTCAATTTTATCACAGTGAGAAGAAACCTACCATTATACAGTGAATACAGTGACAGTAAGTAGATGTTCTGCAAAAGGTTCTTTGGGATGCTGTTAATTCACAAATTAGGGAATTTTAAGGAGCCAATAATGATGCAGAGCCCTTATTACATAGAAATTCTGATTAATCTAGAATTTATTATGCCATAGTTGAAAAGGAAGTAAATATTTTAATATGCTAAATGCATGATTTCTATGGACTGACAGCCTGAAATAGGCTAAGTACCATCACTCTACTCTTCTCCACATCTGAGGGAGATGAGATTGCTCTTCACTTGGTGTGATCAAATTTCAACTAAAGTTCAAGAGTCTGAACAAATGTCTGCATTTGTTAAAGCACTATCTCAACCAGAGGTGTCTTCCTGTTCACCACCTAAAGTGCAATCATTATAATCCTTCTCTTTGAAATGCAAAGGTATTTCTACACTCCAAATAGTACTGCTATCATTATTGATCTTAAGGACAACAACAGATTCTAGTCCAAGCAGATGAATATGCACTAATCAGTTGTAGTGTCAACTACTGATATTGGCCAAATGCTTACCACTCCAAAGTTTGTCTACAGTGCTTTAAAACGTGTGGTAGTTATGGAACTGCTGATGTACTCAAGTCTGGGGCTTCCAACAAAGACAGACACATATTTAGACTCATTATAGTCGCAACTTGTTTAAATTGAAAATCTGGAATACAACAAATTCTAGACTAAGTCAGATTTTGCTATGTATATGGAAGATGCAAAAGGAATGCTGGCAAACCACACTTTATCCATCCCTACTACAAATAACAATTTGGTATTCTCAATGCTGCTTCTCAGTGTTCCGGGCTTCTGAACAATTAAATGCACACTAAGAGTGCAACAATAGGAACCAAGAAGAATCATTGTTACACAAAATCTTCCATACTCTTCACACGTGTCTGCAAAGAACAGACTGGTCCCGGGAATGCACTTGTATTAGCTGCATGCTGCGCAATATTCTGCCCAAAGGCAGGGACACTTAAAGGAGGGAACTTCCTTTGTAAATAGACAAGGTTTGCATTCCATCCTGGCTTCTGATTAGAGTGAGTTCATGTACACCAACTCACACGAATCCATGCACACTTTGCACTGAGGATTCCACATCATCAGTATCTTGCTTACTGAGAAACTGCAGAGCGGAAACATTGTTTCCTCATGATATCTATCTCCAATGACTTTGAGTGACAGTGGGAGGTAGCCCTACGCAGAAAGGACTTGTTAAAGCCGTCTGGACTTCAGGCAGTCTCTCCTGCTTTTCTGTGTCAGAGTTGCCTTTTTACTTCTTGAAAGATACATACAGGTTTACTACATGGACACTTATACGGGCTAAGCAGAAACAATAGCAGAACTTACATACAATTCCCATGAGAAAAAATGAGTTTGTTATGCTGCCTTCCAATTCACATCAGTCTCACTTGTCTGAACATCCTTACAGAAGGGGTGAGGGGTAGGAGACAAGGAAATGGTAACTCCATCTCAATATTTGAAAGAGCATTAGAAATGAATGTTTATAAATGTAGCTTTCCAGTTATAGTTGAAAGGACAAGTTACCTTAGAATGCTGTACTAAAGCTTGCAAGCAAAAGAGTTCTACTGTCTCTGAAGGGATCTTACTCAATGTCTCACAATATGGAAGTCCATTTCCTCCAAAACACCATAAGCCTCCCTGAAATGAGAATCAGTAAAAATTATAGCACATTCCAAATGGCTACATAAAATAAGCATTTCTAAACTAAAACGTTAAGTGTGTAATGATCTATAGAAACTACTATAGAGCACAGCACGCATGCATTTTTCAAAATATACAAATGACACAACAGTACACCATAAAACCAGCTACTATTTTTAACTAAAAATATTAAATAATTTTCAGTCAGTAGTCTCCATAGTCTATTAACTTCAAAACATACAATAAAGGGGGAAAATGTAGGATTTTCATTTTGTTAATGAATGTCTTCTTTTAAGATTGTTTGCTTAAGCATAAAAAAGCAAGAATCACACTGCATCTAGACTTTCATAGTTGCAAATATGAGAAAAGGAGGAAAAAAGGTCTTCAGCACATAGCATAGCCTCTGAAGACCACTCTCTCTCAATCATGCAGCAGGAAGACTAGCATAATCTCAATAAAGCAAAGCTTCCTAGAATAGCGTGATCATCAAAATGCCTCCACATGTGGTGTCTTACCAAAGCTCCCTTTGTAGCAAGAGCTCTGGCTGTGAAAACAATAAAGGAGTCATAGTGTAAAAATATTACACATAATTCTGTCATAGGAAATAAAGAGTTATTCCACCCTGAAATCTCTAAATAAAGCCTGTCAGCCATCTTTATTAAAATATGACAGTCATTTTTGTTACTGTATCTTACAAAAAATAACAATCACCAATTTAAAAAGTCACAACTTTTAAATAAAAAAATAAAATGCCCAAGAGTGGATGACACTGGCATGACTACTGTTATTTTTAAGCAATAACTGCAATTTAAATGACATTCCTAAAGCCACTTAGGAAGCTGTTGGGCAGACTGAGTTGAAGAATTCCTAGTTTCCAAGTCCAAACAGACCACCAGACTATTCCAGTTCTGGTTTTGGCAACAGTAACCTGTTACAGAGAGGCATTTCCATGTGATAGATCAATTTACTATTTAAGGTGTGCTAACAACGTATCAGTTTGTTAGTAAGACTTAACAGAGGTTTAATCATCTCAGCAGTGAAAGAACACTCAAACAATGGTAAGATGAAATACTAAAAATCATTTTATGAGCACTGCAAGGGTAAGGAAATGTTCTGGACAAAATGCTGAAATATCTGCTTTATGGAAAAGCTTGTAAGTAAAGATATATCTTTCACTAGACCAACTAGTACAGCTGGGAAAGGTAAACAAGCTTTCAAGCAGACAGACTGTATGTAGAAGGGATTTTATTTATGTTGTACGGTCACAAAGTCTCTATATTTCTCTTCCTCTTATAATGCTAAAAAAATATGGAAATATGTTTCTATCTTTGAGCTCTGCAGGAATAAAAAACCCAAATAGTTCTATTTTGCAGGTGGGAACTCACCCTTTGTGCAGCAAGAGTCTGACTACTTTCACGTAAAGCAAGAGATGTGAAGTACTGGACACACGGATCAAGACCAGTCTGAGGTAAAGATACTAACAACAAGCGAAGTTCATCTTCTATGGGATAATCCTGTGAGAAGTAAGCACAAACAGCTTTTAGTTCTGTTCAAAGCATGAATCAAAACACAGAGAAAAGATCTGAAATAACAGAATCAGTCATATTAACGAGGCCATAAAATACAACCCTGGACTTGAGTGCCCTGTAACTTAGGTTTAATAGCTACACCTGTAAAGACTCTGGAAACTGATAATTCTAAAATCACCAAGTGATGAAAAGTAATCTTTAAACTTCATACTTAGGTGGCCTTATTCTAATAGGTCCAGAAAGGCAAAAGAAAAAAAGAGTTCATCTTGGCACAGGAAGCTTAAAAGTTCACCATCAACTACACAGTATTTTTGGTCCTGCTCCATTAAAATGAATGTATAAATTACTAGTAAAAAATATAGACAACATTTCTTTCAATCTTTTATCTTCAAAATATTCATATAAATATTCATTTAATAATCCAGGGTAGGTGACAGGAAAGAGTAACAAAGTAATTTTATTTGCCTACAGTCACAAACTTGCAGTTACTCTAATCCTTGCTACAAACAGAGATGGAGACAGATCTGATGTGCAGAGCAACACTTGCTGCCACAATGATTTGCTTCAACTTCCTAAGACTGGGAACTGTTAGTGTCAATCACCTAGCAATCATACTGTTGTAAAAATATATGCAGAACTGTATATTAGTATAAGCTAGTACTTCAGGACTGACAGGTCTAGATCCACTATCACATAATGGTACATAAGAAAGCAAAAACTGAGCGCATGACTACCAATAAAAGCTGGTTTTCCAAGTTTTGTTGGTTAAGATGTACAGATATTCCCTGACAGGGACCTTTGCCAGCATTCATTCTGTTAGCGTTACAGACGACTTCTTATATTATGCTTTATATGTCAATTTGGTTTATTGAAGAAGCTGATATGATGACGTGATTGCTCAAACCATCATATATACACACACACACACACACATATATACACACACATACTTACTAGTTGACATAAAACCAAAACAAGGTCAGATCTATCCAATATGGATTTGCTGCTACACAAAAGCTGGCAATAAAGGGCGGGCCTACAGCAGGCCTAGGCATAAAGAAAACATGGCTGGTAGGGTCTTACTGTAAGTGAAGAGGATGGGGAAGAGCCACATCTCCACCTCAGAAACCCTGGAGGCATTTGAGAATTTAAGACAGATTACTTGAAGCTGTTCCAGATGTTAAGTATTTGCTTCTCTGATTAAGTCTCAGTTACTGTATCAAGATACAATGCATCTCAGCACCTAAAATCATACTTAATGAATTTTCTCATAATACCTTCATCCCTGAAGGTATTTAAAGAACAGATAGATGCGGTGCTTGAGGGCATGGTATAGATGGACTTGGCAGTGATGGGTTAATGGTTGGACTCAATGATCTTAAGGGTCTTTTCCAACCTTGACAATTCTATGATTCTATGATTGTGTTGGATTTAATTGAATAGTATTCCAACAAGTACTGTGAAAGCTGAAGTTAAATAAAACTTAGTTAATTGCAATAACACTAAAGCTCATCTCTAGACACTTTCTAAAACTTCTGAATTCTAGATTAAAATGTCAAAAGGAGAAGACAGCAGAATTTTTGCTGAAAGACGGTGAGTTTGCCTACATTAGTGATTCAACGTGTTGGAGGAATTTTGCAGGCAACAAATCTACCTTGTATCTGCACTTGGGAGTCACATGGTGCACTCAAAATGGTTTCCCTGCTTACACAGTCAAGGTTAAAGCTGTGTGCCAGAACACTATCTAGAGCACCACACTAGCAGTGACGATGAGAAGGCCTCCAGGAGTGCTCTTTATGCATAGGATTCTGTCAGTATCAAAAAAGCAATCTAGGACGACTTAATATATGACAGCTTTGCATTGCCTACTAGGTAGAGACAGGCAGTGCATACATCCAACTGGTAACGGGCTCAAACTTCGCTGCTAGTACACGTGTAATGTGGACATACAGCCCAAGAACAATAATCGATCAAACCCCCAACCTTACTACTTTCCATCATACCATTCGCTAATGCAGATACACCCCAGTGGTATACCACTATATTATAGTTTTGTATTTTGATCTTAATTTTACTACTCATTAGTTACTTCAGAAAAACTCCACTTTAGTATGGTTACCACCAATGAAAGCAATAAAAGCAAACAAGGAGGAAAAAGTCATCTAATACCTACTTTTCATTTACTTACATTCTTTATTTTTGGCAACGGTGGTGGAGGCAGGAAAAAACGAAGGTCGATATCTTTAGATCGAGCCAAACCTATAGCAGTCCTTTGATCACAGGTTTGGGCAACTGTACCATACTGATAATCTGTAGTACAAGAACTTCAGTGTTAGGGTTAGAAGTAAACTTAAATATTTCTTTCAATTTTAAATGTTTTAAATTATCTACTTTCTTAATATACTTGAAAACAGAACCACCTACCTACAATCTACATAAATAAGCTCTGATTTTGTAATCACAAATTCCAAAGATAAACACTGTGGTTGCTAGACTAGCACTATACTGAAGACATCTGGGCACTAATTGTTCATTATAGTTTGATGAAGGTCCTCAGATATATGTTGAACATAAGCAAAAGCAAATGTTCAGTATTGCCACTGTGAAAGGAGTGCAAGGACTACAAGCCCAAACTTAATCCCTGGGGCTTGAGTTAAAATTGGAAAGGCATACGTGTGGGGTTTTGTCTGCATACAGTATTAAAAACCAGAGCCTTAAATCCAAATGCTGCCAAGACACAGACACCTAATTTTAAATGATACAAAAGCAATGTTTCAATAAAATTGTTAGTCACAAAATCAAGTGACCTCAGAAAAGGCATGATGGCACCAAAGTACAGTTTTAAGTAGCACTTCCTTACTGAACATACAAGACAGACTTTCAGTTACCCTACTGAAGGGAAACCAGACTTAAACAGCAACTACTGTTCCTTTCCAAAACCTACCTACTTTATAGCTAGAGAAATTGAAAATCACATACTGAGATAAAGTGGCAAACTGAAGAAACAGAAAATTTAAAGCAGATGAATACTTATTCTATTAAAAAGTTTCTATCCTTGTTACTTCTATACAATTCTACAACAAAACTGACAAGCCATCTACAATCTACTTTTTGCAAACAGTCACAGATTGGCAATCTTTTTTTCTCTTTGGTGCAGATCACCTACAGCTGCAAACTGAAGCGAAGTCACTGAAGCAGTGCTTTGAACAAGCAGAATACTGTATTTGCAATAACAGGTATGCTGAACAATTTGGTTCTAGCTGTAAAAAGTTAGCACATACTTTCAGTCTTCCTTAGACTTAATTTTTGAATATTAGATTAAAAAAAAAGCCCTTTTCCCTCATGAGGTAGCTGGCAAGAATAATTAGTGTTTGCAAAACATTCAAATACTACAGCAATGACAACTACAGAAAAAAGGAGGTAACAAAAAGCAACTAGATCCCCAAGTACATCTTGTGCACTGAGATCACCTACTAACAGTATTCTCCTACGAACATGAGATGGTTATACTAAATAAGCACACATAAATTCAGTTTTGCTACAGCCTAGCTTTCAAATGTTTTCAAACACAGCTTTCTGATGTAAATTGCTTGGGGTAATTAATTAGAATTTTATAAAGGCAACCTGAAACAAGATAAATCCCATGCTGTGAAATTGTACTGGAAGAGTGAAAGGTCCTCAGCTGACTGGATTACCAAAATAATGAGAGTCAAGACTCTCGAAGTGTAAGGTGTTCCACTTGGGCCGGAAGA
>KL271231.1:0-12210 GCA_000699545.1 Podiceps cristatus
TCCTGCCCGGGCTGCTCAGGCCCCCCTGCCCGCTGGAGCACTCCGGCGGCATCTCTGCGGCTAACAGCGGGCACATGGTCTTCTTTGTGATACATGTGTGAGTTTTCCTCAGTTTGTGGTGTCCAAAATGAGGAGAAGACAGTGTTAACTGCTGAGCTGAATGGGATTTTTACAGCAAAATGCTGCGGGCTGCATACCCCTGGTGATGCTACAGTGGGGGTGGTGTTGGAGGGCTCTGTGGGGAACGAGGAGCCAAGCCTGGCGCCCGCTCAACCATACTGGGTATGGGGCAGGCCCCGCGGAACTGCACCTGGGCTTTGTTTCAGAGCGAGGTGATCGCTGCACCCCAGTCGGGAGCCTGGGAGCGGGCTGAGATTTAAGTAGCCATGTGCGAGGTGAGGACCACAGCCCAGAACTGAAGCAGGAGCCCAAATCACGCGACGGCATAGCCACACCGTGACACGCAAAGGAGCCGGTCCCAGCCCTTGGCTGCGGGGGTCTCCAAAAGACTGTTTTTCACCACTTCTGGAATATTTCCTCATAGAACCTGGCTGCTGCAGCCCGGGAGAGGCTTTCAAATACAAAGCAGCATATCAAAAAGGAGAAGTCTCTAGGTGACAGGGTTTCAGACAGCTAAAGGTAAGGCCCACCTGGAACACCACGCATTCAGTATATGGCTGCCTGTTGCAGCCTGTTGGCTCCACATCGAAAAGGAGCAACATCGGTAACTTCCTTCTCGTCTCCTGTGCCCCTCCTTCCTCCGAATGCTGCTCCTGTTGCTCGGGCGTCACTGCTGCGTTGTCCCCTTCGGCTTCGGTTCTCCCCTTCCTGAGGAGCCTCCTCAAGGACGGGGCCTGCAGCGGGGTGCTGAGCTTAGCTTGTACATTAAACGCCACCTGTGCCACCCGAGTGCAACTGTTAAGGGCTTTTTCTGGATTATGAATCAAGAACTGACTGGAACGCTGACTAGTTAACTACATATGCAATTCTCACGTGGGGAAGCAGCTACTCCTGAGAAAAGGCAAACTCCACGAGCAAGGCAGGACAGCTAGGGGGGAAAATCCCACCCAAACCGAGAGACCAGGCCCTGGAACAGGCTGCCCAGGGAGGCTGTCGAGTCCCCATCCCTGGAGGTATTTAAAAGATGGGAGGATGAGGTGCTTAGGGACATGGCTTAGTGGTGGTCAGGCACGGTTGGTCCTTTCCAACCAAGGGATTCTATGATTCTAATGTGGAAGTTGTTTTTTGCAGGAAAGGCTTTTTCTGTAATTAGCCCAGTTGACATTAGTGTAACATCTGAGATAAAATTGCAGCCCAAACCAAGACAAGGGATATTTGGGGTTGCAGATACTTTCTGATCGCTAATAGTAATCATTACTTAGCACAACTTTGTTTAAATGATTTGAGACCCTTGTCCTGTAAACCCTTTGCATCTGTTTAACATTAAACCTGTACAAAGTGCAAGGATGGTTTATATGCGTAGGCCTAAGCATCTATTTTACCTCAGGATGAACAGAAACAATTTTAAGCATGGTAATCATGTAATGCTTTTCAGTTGAAGCCTACAATTCTATTGGAGGCCACTAACAGAGAGAAAAAGAGGCCAAAAGAGAGCCAGGAAATGCCTGCCAGCCATGTAAACCTCCTACGGCCTCCTGGTAACCACCCCTCTTCCTTGCAGGTTGTCCTGCTTCAGCGTGAGCACAGATCGGTAGAAGCACAGATAGCTGCATCATATAAAATAAATGCTGATTTTTTTTAAATAAGGTAGAATATATACTTGTTATGGGCAAATCGCTAGTAGTCTGTAATTTATTTGCTGAATTTTGCCTCTTCTGGCAATCACATATCTGCAAACAGTTTCTTTACTGTGTTTCTTAATTACGTCTGTTTATATGCTTTGATAATCCTCCCACTGAAACCAAAGGAAAGATTTCCATTATTGTAATAATGAAATACTTCAGACTCATGTTCATGAAGCTATTTGGGATATTTACCCAATTCAGCTTCTAGATACAGGTTCAAAAAAACCTGTCAGAAAAAAATGAAAAATTGCTTAAGTTAAATTAAATTACCAGATGAATGTCAACGCAGTTTGAATTCTTGTGTGCCCATCTGGTAGACTCATTTAAACCAAAACTAAAGAAGAGGAGATTATGTCTTTAAAGAATGCCTGCATACAAACAAGGAGCAACTAAGGTTTTTGAGGCAGCTGTAGAGCTGTTGTTCCTTGCTTCTTGAGTCATTTATGTCTGAAATCTTATCTTTTCCGTGCCATCTTCCTCACAGAAATGCCCGTGTTTTGACTTCAGTTGTATTTGATGATCTTAAGAGTCTTTTCCAAACTAAATGCCTCTATAACTTTTAGGGGCAAAATGTACTGTTGGGCTCCATTTTGGAGGCTTCTCCTTCCCACAAAGCCGAGGCAAGGCGGTTTGGTTTCCAGCCCTGTGGCACCAAATGCCATGACATGAGCTGTAACTTTCCACCCCCCCACATCTCCCTCAGCAGACACCATTTTGTCAGCATATGCTGTGCAATCATGCCATGGTCCAGCGAGTAAGCCCCGGGAAAACAGCTGTTGAGACGGCTGGTCAGGCCGCCCAGCCAGGAGGGCTTTGGAGAAGGCTGAGCTGACAACATGAAGCAGAGCTGTGCAGGCAGAGCCGTCGGGAATCACCATGGCTTCATGCAGACTGATGATTTTATGGTGACAGCCTGCTGGGAGCTGGGGGTTTGTGGGGTTGCAGCCTTGGGAAGGTACGGCACCCCAGCCTGCCACCTCCAGAAGTTAGTTCTGTTAGTCTACTTATTCTAAGATTCTTTAATTTGGTCATTTTTCTCACTTTTTTTACCAGCCTGCCTCAGGAGTCGTGCCTCAGTTATTGCTATGATGCTAGCATCCGCCTCCAAATCCGGATTTGCCATCTTCTCTTTCCAGTACCGTGCCTATACAGACACTAATTATCTCACATGATGAGAGTGGGTGGCAGTAAGAGATTGCTGCTCCTCTCCGTTAAAGAGCTTCAGCTTCTAGAGTGAATGAATATTTTCCTTTGAGTGTTCATGGATACGGGATAGCACTGTGTTGTTACTCTACAATGTGGTTTTGTCAGAACAGTCAGTGTAAGGATACGATGGCATGATTCCCCATTCCTCATCTCTTGGTGAGACTGAGTTCATGTAATTCTGCCACGTGGAGTCGTAGGCTTTGCTGCTTCACCAGACACCCTTCAACACTGCAACTAGTCAGCAATAAAATAGCAGAATAGAAGTGCTGCTTATGAAAGTCTTTGCAAAAATTACATTTAAAGCTTCAAGAACAAGTTCCCTATGCTCTGGCATGGTGTCACAAAGCCTGAGCCCGGCTCTGGGACTGACAACTCAATGAAAAGCAAGGTGGGTAAATGAACCAAGCCCTGAAGCTTGTCAAACCTGGATGCTGTTGACTGCCTGAAGCACACAGTCCCAAGGTACAGTGTGCCAGTGTGACAACTGGACGTGGATGTTCACACTCTGGGAACTGTCAGGAGAAAGAGTAACTGACCTAAACTTTGATGATGGGCACCATGAGAAAAGAAACCTTGGCTGATCAGGTCCAAAACTATTTCAACTGCTAAAGCTCACAGTCAGCACAAAGAAGTATTGAGTCCTGAAAGCTTCATCTTGGCAAGCAGCAGTTTAACAAAAGGTGTGTCAGCTTGGCCACTCATACCGTGGGTTCTTCCAAATTAAACAGGACTGTGGCTGCTGCTAGAACAGGAAAAAATGCCTGATCCCTCTTCACTGAGCCCCCAACCCCCAATGGAAGATCACTGACCTGGAAAGGCACATAGAGTTTAAAAGCTGCGGGTCCCGCACGGCTCTTGTGTGTCCACATTGCAGCTGGTGGTAACATCAAAACATGTCACTGGAAAAAGCCTTAAGCAGGGACAGAAGTTGGGGTTCTACATAAAACCCTGACCTCTGGCACTTCGCCAAAACAAACAGATTTTTTTTCATCACAGGCTCAAGGGGAGAGAGCATCTGAGTTGCATGGATGGGCCCTGTAGCACATCCTGGCTATATGGCAGAGAGTTTAGGACTTCTAGACTCCCATTTTCACCCTCCTTCCCTTAACTCCTACAGCAAGAGGTACAGCACTGCCAGAAATCAGGAGCACTGAGGACACAGGAGGGACTGCCCTTGCTCCCCTCTCCTCTTTGGCTGGTGACACCATGGCCAGCAGCTCAAAGCAGCAATTGCAGGGGAGCTCCTGTGCTGCCAGCCCAGAGATGGTGACCGGGATGGGGATGGGGAGAGGGACAGGGAGCTCTGGTCCTCTGAGGCACTCACAGGGATTGTAAGAGGATCAGGTGTGCTTCGTGAAGATGACAGCCTCAAAGGATTAATCTCTTGACTCTAATAAATGTCTGCTGGACTCACATAAACTCTGCTGATTTAGAGATTTGCCCAAGCTCATTTCCCTTAATGGTCCCCCTGCTCCCCTACCAGGGAGCAAGGGACAGCCTGCTCCCAACAGGCACCTCCGAGAAATTCACATTCCTGCAAACTCGGGAATGAGAAGGCAACTCTATTTTTTACAGCATTAAAGCATGTTCTTTCTCTAAGGCCCTTCTGTTAAAAGAGCAGGCTGCTGTTACGTCTCCATTTGGCAAGAAAAAAACTGATTGATCAATGGCTCCGGGTTACTTTTCCTTAATGACTGCGACTGCTTTGCTCTCACAATGTTTGGTTGGGTTTTGGTTGTGGGGTTTGTTTTTTTTTTTAGGGATATTGTTTACTCCAGCTTCAGCCCGGCTCAGAACACTTGGAATTCAAATAAACTGCATTGCATTGCATTTTCTGGCAGGCACCCAGTGCAATGAATTTCAAACTAGGGTTTGATTTTGTCAGCTACAAGGCAGAAAGGCATCTCACTAGTCAAGACTAATTCTTCCAGTTGGTACTCAGCATGACCTCATGAATTTGCTGCCAGTCACATCGCTGAGGTCACATTATTCCTCAGTAACAGTACGCCAAACCATGGTAAAGTGCAGATGGTGATCCGCAGAGTTAGGAGACTTTGAACTTGTGGTATTTAATACCTGGAATTAACTGTGGGTGTATCTACTGACATTTGGAAGAAAGATCAAAGATTTTCAGCCTTTAGGGTGATTCACAAAGACTTAAAATATTTGGAGTTATTGGTGGTTGCAGATCTTAAACAGATAGTTGAAAAAGTGTTGACCAGACACAACATTTTGTTAATTAGACAGAATAACAAATGAACTTTTTTGCAGTCAAGAGATCCTCCCAAAAATACAATTCCCCCCCAAAAAAATGTTATATATATATTCAAGTCAAGGTTTCCCAAAGACATGCTACATGATGAACATGAAGACAAAGTGTCACTCAGACCTAGTAAACACTCCGATCCATGCACAGAACGAGCTGTTTAATCCTAGCTTTAAACGGGGATCCCGGCCAAGGTCTCCTCCCTCCCACTCATTCTGCATACAAGAATTAGCCGGAGCCCCCCAGGTTCCGCACACCCTTCAACAAGTCTCCTGCGGCACTGAGATGTTTGCGTTTCCCCTTCCTCTTCAGAAAGAGCCCTCCCACCAAGCAGCCCAGTTGCCTAAATCTTCATGTCAGCCTGGAGACTGGAAACAATACTGCTGTTGCACAAGCTGACCCCCAAAACAGTGAAGAGTTGTGCCTGATTTCTTCATTTTCCTGTCACCAGGGCCATGAGGAAGGCCAGATCCCCACCCCAAACCCTGGCTGACACCCTACAAGAGCTTTGTATTTCTGCTACAGTGCTCAGCAGCAGGCCCTGCTGATATTTGGCTCTTACAACTTGTCACCCGAAGGCTTCCCTGAACATGCAGACACCATCACCATTGGACCTGTAAGCTCAGGCAGATGCCCCTCAGGTGGCATGGCATTGCCTGGCTGATCTCACGGGGGGCAGCTCAGAGGGCAGCGTGTCCCCCAGACACAGCTAGGGTTGCCCAATGGGGCCAGAAGATGCTACCAACATGCTCCGGCTCTGCCAGGACACAGGAACCTGGGAACAAGGAGGATGCTTTGCTGAACATGAGACCACAGCGCTGTGAGGGGCACAGCTCTGCTGCTGCTACCTCAGGAGAAAGATTTTTCCAACATATGATGGCTCTGCAGGCTTGAAGCACCCGTTCGAAAACACAGCATAGGGCTACCCTGGCAAAGCTCTTCTGTGGTATTTGTGTCATTCAGGGTGTTTTATCCTTCAGCTTTGCATTAATTAATTTTTTTCTCTGCTTCAGGAACACCTGGCCTGGGAATGTGGATTGTGGACTGACAGGATCCAGGTGCCACAAAAGGAAGAAGGAGCTCAACCTGGCAGAGGAAGAGCTAGTGATGGTTTGAGCTCACTGTGGCTGCAGGCCACTCTGAGCCTCTCTGAGTCTCAGGGACCTGCATTTCCCCCACTTTCTGTTAGGAATTGCAAGCAGCCTGGAGTCAAGTAGCAGTTTCAAAAAGTCTTCTCCAACTGCACCCACCTCCCTGTCCTTTCCAGTGATGCTGCTTTGTCTTCCCTCAGTTTTCTTTTGCCTAGCCATATTTCCTCACTTTTTACCTTTCATCCTTCATCCTCAAATAGTATCTTACCATTTCTCCATACTTATGGTCCTCTTACTCCTTCCTTTTCATTCTCATACCTTTCTTAGCAACTAGGTCCAGTCCCCTGTTCCAGGGAGAGGAAGTGGAGGGAAGCTGCTGGGCTTTTCTCGCATTATTACTAATTCCAGCACTCCCTACTCTTACTCACCCTCTTCCTATCATCAACACTTGATCCAACTCTTTTTCCTGCCCCATCTCAGCATTGCTGTCCCATGATAACTCTTGGCTGACCTCCCTTGGACTTTAACTTTCCTGTACATCATTACCTCCCAACCATGCCCTCGCCAACTCTCACCTCCACAATGGCGCCCATTTGATTACCTGGCATCTTTCCTCTTCTCACTTGATTTACCCTGCAGTTGTGGTCTATCTTTCATACTCACTGAAATGGATCTCGCCTTTGTTGTGGACTGCTCCTTTGCTGGTCTGCTTGACTATGATACTGGCATCTGCTTTAGCACTGCTTCCTGTGTCTGACAGGTCAACGCCAGCTTCCTCTAAGTCCACTTGGTCCTTTTCCTGGATATCATCTTTCACTTGCTCCCTGCTCTGGATATGACTGTTTCTATGTCTCATTTTTCTTCATCTTCCACAGCCTCTCTAAAATGTGTTGTTTCTTCTCACGTCATTTCACAGCCCTCCTCCTTTCCAGTTTGGTCTGCTCTTGCGCCCACTCCTTTCAGACCATTACTCTGTTTTCTTAACGCTCTGGTTTTGCCCTCTTGCTTCCTAGCACCCACTGGCTCCACCTCATCAAAAGCTTCTCTTTTCGCGTTTCAGACCTCCCCTAGGTGACCATTCTCAGCCTCTATCATCCTTCAGCCTTTGACATTGCCTTGCTTTCTCCCATATAGACCTTCCGCATGTGAAAAATTGCTGTGAAGGGCTTGTGTCTGCTGAAGCCTCATCTCTTTAACAAGGCAGTCGGTTCTCTCATTTCTGACCCTGTCTAAGCAAGATGATTCCTCTTCCTTCTGTCATTTCTTCCTCTAGTTCCAGCTTGGAAAATGGAGTTGTACCACGGCCTGTCCACATTGGGACACACAGAAAAATTCACTGGAATTCATTAAAATTGTGGAGAGAAACTACCTAGTAACATCAGACGAAACACCTTCACTTTGAATGAGAACACCCATGCAGACAGATGGAGATGAGAGGTAACTAATTCCCTTCACATTTATACTTCCAGATAATCTATATTACCTCTGCCGGCACCCACCTTTGAGAAGCCCCCACCATATCATGGTCATCTCTCAGCAGTCTCCAGGGCTTGGCTGTTATACAACTCTCATTTTTCCACCTGTAGGCACTTCTTGGCAGGGTTCATCTTCTTTCTCCTGCCAAATAGAAGCCAGAAGAACAAGACCACAGTGGGGCTCTGGCAGCACTGGAATTAGCAAGGTCAATAGATGCTGCGCCTCAGAGCCAGGGCTGCACTGGGTGGCAGCGCCCCATCCGCACAGTACTGCAAGGAGAACCGGCATCAGGTCTCTGGCAGGAGAAGAGGCTGCCTGGAGGGAAACCGCTGCTGCAAGTAGGATGCAGAACTCAGTATTTCCTCATACTCAGGATACTTGGCACAGAGGTTATTAAAATAAAGGACAATCAACTCTTTTCTAGGGAAGTGGGTACAAAGATAATTTTGATGCAAATTCTTTTCAGAAACCAATTTTCCCCATGAGAACGATGGCATTTAACTGCATTTTAAGAGATAAGAAAAACACTTAATTTGTTCTCTGCTGCCAGATGGGAACACTGTGTTTCAGATTTGTCTCAAGAACTTCCTGAGCAATTGGGGTTTGCTGCGTTAACCTCACCCTTACTTGTGGTTAACCACTGCTAAGTGCCAATATTGCCGTGAGTCTATTGATTGCTTTTCTGGATGCAAAAGAGAGGAATGTTTTGAATATGCAGTGGGGCTTATCTTCATTGTTAAATAACCCACGCATCCATTGAAACGGAGATAAGACTATTGTTTTGAAAATAAAACATGTGGAAAATGATTTCTCATTTCTTTTTCATGAGAAAACACTGAACCACTCACTTTGATTCAATAGGTCAAATTTTTGGCCACCCCTCTTGGGTTTTGCTGTCTTGAGCAAATGGTTTTGTACCTTTGATTGGAATGGTGTGAAACTAAAAGAACTGTATCTTCACTAATCAATGTTGCCAGCACCTATGTGGCAAACCAAAGGAATCTGTTGCATTCAACACTGAAGTGACTTCCAGTGGGTCCATTACAGCTAAATATTTTTTTAAAGGTGTCTCTAAATTGAGGTGGTGGGAACTTAGTCTTAGGACAAGCACGGGCTGGGAAAACTGCCCCCTAGAACTGATCAAAGTCTCTAAAAGGGGAATCAAACATAAAGGCACCATCTTTAGTTCGATGAATCCCTCAGCTGGAAATCGCTGCTGGTCAGAGGAGTACCGTAGGGAACAATCACTGCACATTTGCTCTGTTCTTACCCTCTCCCCCAGCCATCGGCCTTTGGCCATTGCCAAAGATGGGACACTGATCTAGGTGAAACTTTGGTGTGATTCAAAAAAGACATTTCTGTGGCCATGATGTGAGTTGCCACTACAGAGAGCAGCTGCTCTGGTCACCCAATTTCAGTAGAAAGTTCACACATGGGGAAGGTGTCAGCACCTCGTCCCATCCACATCCTCCAGGAAGAGGATCCTAATGAACTTGCACCAAAGATATCCGAACCCAAACTGCATCTTTCTGGCCCGTGAAAGAGGACCATGAACAAGGGCTCTTCTGAGTGAAACACTCCCTGCATTGTGCAGAGAAGGCAGCTATCCTTCATCCCAAGCTACAGCTGAGGAAAGCTGAGGGAGATGCTGTGTTTTCAGTCAAGTGCTGTTCAGTACAAGGCCTTAGTCCTGAGCACATCCATAAAGCAGCTAGCGAAAGCTAGCCAGCTTCCGGCTACCTACCTAAACATGACCTAGCATGGCCTGGAGCAGACTTAAGCAACATGTGTATCTAAGCAGAAAGCACTGAGAAGGCTCCTTTTCATGCAGCCCATTGCTGTGCAGCATCCTAGTAAAAGGGGTCACCCTTATCCACCCCCATTGCTCTGTCACAGCCTCACAGAGAATTGATTCAGGTTCAACGTCTGAGACATTTGTCCCTGAGGGGTTTGGGCCCACGCTACCCAGAAGTCTTCCTGCTAGGGCAACATAACGATTGCAGTTGACGAGCTAACACCTCAGTACAGGAGCACTCTCCACTGCAAGGCAGCAGTGGTTTGGGTGCCAGAGACAGACTTCTTCAGAGCTCACGTGAGACCAAGATTGCCAAGAGGCACACGGAGCACAGCATCGCGATCCACCAGGCAAGAATCAAGCTGACCAGCTTCTGCCCCACAGCTATGCAGGGACAGCACTCGGTGCCTGCTGGGACTGGGGCAGAAACGTGAGGAGAACGCTCCTCTGTTTCCCACTCATTAGTTTGCCAGTAATCCTGAAGAGAGTCAGTAACATCTCCTTGGTACAAGGGTTCTGGACTTTGTTGTGTCTTAGGTGATGATGTTTTTGCTTAATTAGATTGTGCTAGGACCAGACAGGCTGGGACCATTAAGACTCTCAAGTCTGAGGTTTTATGGACTGGGGAGATGTCATGCCGATCCAGAAGGCTTTCCTCTGCAGAACAGGGAGGAGAGAAAACATATTTCAGGCTCTCGAATCCAAAGGACACTGGAAAAATTCTTTAAATTCTAGTTCACTTACAAGGCATTAAGCCCCACCATCTGGTGAGTGGCTAAACTGCAGGAAGGGACAACGCTCTAGGTCAAGTGGAAACGGTGAAAAATTTTCAAGACAATAGTATTGAAATAGAAAAATGCCCTTACTACGCTTGAAATATTTCAGGAGAATGCACTGATCTTCATCAAATTGCCAACAAAATAATTTTAAAAGGCATAGTAGTGTTTTATTTCAAGTGGTTTTATTACATTGGATTCCATTTTCTTCACTTGATGTAAACTGTCATACTATAAAATAAACTTTATGTTTCAATTACCCCTAACCAAAACAGTTTGGAATACCTTGTTGCACAAAACCTTTCAGTATTTTGTTTTTTGTCTTTTGTTGAAGTGAACAAAAATACATGCTGAAATGTTAAAGTTTCTCTGAGGGCAGGGGATGTTCCCCAGGCAACACCCCAGAGCCATGAAGTTTTGCGTTGCTCACAGCCAACCACTTCTCTTTCCTTCACGCTGGAGCCGGTGCAGAGACCAAGAGATATTGCTGACATGGGGGTTTGTCGGCTTGTCGGCAAAGCTTGTGTCACCAACTTTCTCCCTCAGATGCTGTTCAGCAAATACGTAGATAATTGCAGCGTGGGAGCCCAGCCAGAGCATCAGGTATGGATGGTACAGAGATATGGCCAGCAGGATGAAGTCCTCAAACAGGAAGCACCAGGAGGAAGAGTTGCATGGCTGATAGCAAAATGCACAAAATAGGGCTATTGCTGTGGGCGCGATGCCACAGCGTAACCGGCTGCTTACAGGGGAAAAATGGGATGGAAAGGACAGACAGAAGACTGAGCAAGGAGGAGGATGCTGTTGTCTGCACTGAGGCTACACCAAGGCCAACAGTCAAGCCAACAAGTCACTGACCTCTCGCTCAGAGTCCTGGTGACACCAGGGGTCCAGTGATTAAAAGTGATACATGAAAAGGTCACAGAGAAGCCTGGAATTCATTAGTTGCCCAGTTTGGGGAAATTCAGCAACAATGCTGTCTTCATCAATGCAGCAGGAAGAGTCTCTTTAATCCCTCTGTGCACTAAGATGGACAGGACACAACGAGCTCCAACTAAACCCTGGAAGGTAACAAAAGAAAACCTGCCAACAGAGCTGCAGGATTAATAATAGCCTCCAAACCAAGCAGAAAACTGAAGAAAACCCAGTTACTCCTGCGATTCACCCTGTGTACCCCATGGCAGCTCAGCAGGAGGCAAATCAGAGAGGGCTCAGCTGTCAGGGAGAAGGAACCAGCCACCAAAGGCTGCAGCTGCCTGAGGTGTGAATCCCTTCCCAGCGATTACAAAGGTTTACAGGGTGGGCCGTCAGATTTCAGGTGCCTGTGGCTCAGTGGGGGAAGCCGAGTGCTGGCGGGGCACATGGGGGCTGCAGGGGTATGGTGTGCCCTTGGAAACGCCCCATGGCACCACTGCCCCATCCTGCAGAGGCAAAGGCAGCGCACAGAGCCGCCTCGCCTGGCAAGCAACAAAAACGGCACATTCCAGTTGTGACCAGCAGATACTGCCTTCCTAAGGAAAACTCTTTATATGACCCCCCAAACACCCCCAGAAACAACCAGCTGAAGCTGGAAGTGGTCTTTCATGGGTATGTACCCCTGGGTCCATTGAGCCATCTTCTCACCTGCCCACTGGGGAGAAATGGGAGCTGCCTGTAAGCAAGGATTGCCCTGCTGTCTCGGCGGCTATCCCCTACATCTTTGGGACCCGGTCACGGGCCCCTGCTAAATTCTTGCCACCCTTTGCTCACGGGTCTGCCAAGGCACTCTCATCCTTCAGCAGGAGAGACTTATCCT
>KL271231.1:12247-25344 GCA_000699545.1 Podiceps cristatus
TTCCTAAATGGCTCACACCAAAGATGTGAGTTCGGGCAGGGAAATCGGCATTTGAACTTGCAGCACACTGTAGTTAACTAATTTGTGGCAGCTGCCCGAGGGGGTTTTCTCCTTTTTTTTTTTTTTTTTTTTTTTTTTTTTTTCCTGCAGTACCCCAGTGATGCAAGGAAAGTGCCTCCAAGGAAAGAGGCAGAAGACATTTTATTTGACACTGAAGTAAGGATATGCAATGGGCACTAGCTAAAGAGCATCTGATGTGTCCTCACAGTTAATTTACTGCAACTAACTTGTTCCTGAGTCCTTATCTTCAGTTTAAGATATCTTTATTGCATGAAAAGAGCATCCCCACAGAGTGATAGCCAGGAAAAGGCATTTTACTTTGCATTCACATCCTCCCTTATTTTCTTTGTGCAGACAAGTCCTGAAGTTCTCCACTCAGCTTTGCCAATACAGATGCTCTGTTCCTGGTTCACAATGTTGGCTTTTCTGGCGGTGTCCTTGGAAAAGTCCTGAGGGGAGATAAGCTTTCAGCAAAAGGCTTATAGATAACTTCCATATGGGAAGCATGAGAGACAAAATCTCTTCCTCTAAGAATTATTAAAAACTGTAATCCCTCAACCCTACTGCCCCTCACTGCCTCATTTCCTAGTAAACATATTTCATGTCCAAAAGATAGTGCCTTAACACACTTTCTGCAGCCCACTTTCTTGCTGCTGGTGTGGCAGTCTCACTGGTGAAGTGCATGTGTTGGGGAGTGATGATTCCATTCATTTTCAGAGTTTTCAGTTTGGCTTTTATTTGCCTCGCCTGCACCGTGCTCCATATCTGAGAAGGAAACAGCAGCTCAGAGTGATACACTTGGCAGGATGAGGTCCATGTTCTGGAGCTCTCAGCCGCAAGATTTTGGTCTGAAGTTCATGCAGCTGTGAAGAGATGTCCCTGGGCCTTATTCCATCAGCTTTGCTAGGGGACCTTCTTTTCCACTGGGTTTCACATATACATTTGTTCTGAATAGATTGCGGGCCCTACTGGGGCTTCTCCCTTGCTTGCAGAGCACCTAGCAGGGTACAAGGCTTCCTCAGCAGAGATGAGAAGTCAACTAAAGGCCTGATCCGGAGAGAGGCTGAGTACTTGAAGCACTCTCTGTGGCTCAGTGGGAAGCTTCAGCTAAGGTGGCAGAAGCTGGATAAGATCCAGGTCTGGATGACTAACAGACGGAATATCTGAGTGCCCTGCTTGGGTTGCCAAGTCCTAGCCTGCAAGTGAGCCAAGCCTCGTAGGGCCAGCCTGTGGCCCTGCACTGCCCCAAGTCTTGGCTTTCCACCAAAGCAGTCACCCTGTGCTGCTGCTGCTGTTGGGATCCCATCGGCCTAGTTGCTTTCTGTGGCTTGCTTGGTGAGCCTATGTATCATCTCTTTTCCTTAGGGCCTCATCATAAACAAGCAGTCAAAATTCTGGGAATAAAATCACAAAGCAGAGCGTTGGGGGAGCTGTCTGCCAAAGAGCTCGCTCACTCCGGCTTGCCAGGGTCACCCCAGGACAGCTGCAGTCAGCTCCGCAGCGCAACAAGTTAAATCGCTCACAGATTGGTCTGCAAATAGCTGCTTCAGAACCAATGTTCCCTTACCACCTCTCTGGGCAACCTGTTCCAGTCCCTCACCGCCTTAATCGTAAAAAAATTCTTTATATCTACTCTGAATCTCCCCTCTTTTAGTTTAAAACCATTACCCCTTGTCCTATCGCAACATGCCCTACTAAAAAGTCTGTCCCCATCTTTCTTAGAAGTCCCTTTCAGTTTCTCTTCCCCCACAAACATGGACTGGCACAGGGTGAAAGAGGTTCCATTATTTTCTTCCATGACTTTTCATTCCAGTTAGTAACACAGTAACTGTGAAAGTCACCAGTTTCCTAACATTTCTTGTTCCTCCAGGAAATTTTATCAGAATCATAACGTTAAGATGAATATTGAAACACTCTGTCCATGCTATCACTGGAAAAGATAGTATGCAAAGAAATATGCTACAAATTTAAGTAATTTTAACTATGTCCTGAACATGACATTGGAAGTTCACTGTTTGTTCTTGCAAAACTACATTTAACAAAAGCATTCCACCCCCTCTAAATACCCTTTGGCTTCTCCATTAATGCCATGGCTCAGACAGTAAACAAAAGAATAAATTTTTAGTATGTGATGCATACTAAAAATTTGAGGATCAAGCATAGCTGCTGATACATGACAGGAAAATTGCTAGGCTGGTAAATGTTAGGATTAATTTCCCTTTTAAAAAACTAGAAAACAGGTGTGGGTTGTTTTGGTTTGTTTGTTTGGGGTTTTTTTTAATGTTATATGAAATGAACAATGCTTACATCCTACTTAATCAGGAGGAAATGCAAGACTTGGCTGTCTATGCTGCCTGATGTCTGCCCCGTTGTGCATTGTGATCAATGTTTAATTACAGCGGTCTGGTTCTTCGGGCTTTATGCATGCGTGCTGAGCTTTGCATGTACCCAATTACATAGCAGCCTGCAGGTTATTACCCCATAGTTTCTGCACAGATTGTAATAACTTTTGGCTCAGAATATAAAACATGTTAGGTTTTCTTCCTTAGCAAAAGCAGCTTAAAGCCATTTTTGCATCCAGTTGGTTATTCTCAGTCTGCCCACAGCAGTTCACTACTCAGTTATGCCAGTGCTGTGTGTGGTCAAGCTATAAACCTAACAAGAGAACTGAGACATTAAACGTAACCTCATGACTTCGCAGGATGTTTACAAATCCTGACTTTGTGACTTTAATCTTAACACCATTTCAGCAATGTGATTTCCATTACAGCCCCACAAGCACCGACATCAACATTAGCCAAGAGGCATCAGGCTGTGAAGAGCTTCTACACCAGCTGTGCCACAGAGAAAACATGGGGCAACTCACTTGAACCCAAGTAAATGCTGCTGTAATTTACCTGTTTAAAAATTCTAATTTCACACAAATCACCCCAAAATGGAATTAGTATTTTTTTCTGCAACTTACATGAAGTTTGAACTGTCACTCACCCATGATCAGATCAATTCTTTACACTAAATTTCTTTTTCACGAAAACCAAGGTGTCTGAGTAGACATATCTGAGGTAGACTATTCCAGCTGTTTGAGGTGGGGTTCCAAATTCATTCCAGTTATGAATTATTTGTGGCAGAGTCTGTTCAGGTATGTGTCAATGAGGGCGGGGGGGAGAGGGGGGAATTCCAGCATATTTTGTGTGCCACTGCAATAAAAAATAATTATCGAGCTGGCACGAAAATGAAAAAGCAACAGGTTACAGTTCCAGACCCAAGAAAAACATAATTATAGCTGTATTTTTAGAGCAGTCAGAATCATTCAGGTATATCAGCATGCCGACACACTTCTTCATGATAGCATAGACTTATGGCTGAGTTTCAGAGGGCACCAAAGAATATACTGTATTATATTTGTAGGGTTTTGTCAAATTAAATCTGATTGAAATTAACAAAAAGAAGAATATAGAAGGAGAATGGCAAATAGACAAGGAATAACTGAACATTAATGGGATTTTCAAACAAGGATATCTAACTTACTGGAATGTGCCATGGTTGGATCTGTTTAAAATACATTTAAGTTCTTTTGGGTGATAAAGTTAGCCCCAGGATAGTGGAAAGCCTGCACTTTTAGTAAATCAAAAGAGCATAGATTTAGGAATGTATTATGATAATAGTACAAAATATTGCATGGTTAAATTTTAACAACCAAGAAAAAAATAAAAAAGTTGTAAATGCACATTTAAGTCCCCTTTGCATATTACAAAACTGAATAGGTCTTTTGGATTTTTTTTTTTTTCATTTTCTTTTGGAAAATCTATGGAATTAGTGTTGCAACAACACAGAATCAACAGAGCTCTGATGGATGATTTGGAAACCAGTGACACTTAAAATAGCTCAGCTTTAAAAAGGAATTATCTGGTGCACTGAAGTAAAATCCTGATGCTAAAACAGACCACAAATGTTATCATTCATGAATGTTTAATATATGCAAATGATCCTAAAACCCAACTGAGTTTTATGCTGAATATGACTAAAGTGAAGGAAGTGGCCCAAGTTTTACAATTTGCAGAAAATAATTAACTGAAATTGTTGCTGCACAACTGCACAAATAGTGCAATTGTTTCACTGTGCAAATGTTAACTAATGTACTACTGTCATTCTGATAAATCAGAAAATAAGAAAATGGAGGTATTCAGAACTATAGATCTATGGTATTGTGCTAGGGCTCCCATACTGCTCTATTCACCTATGGTGAATAAAAGGTATAATATGTTTTGAACCTCAGAACTATCCCATTGGAAAAGCTAAGTATTTCTGCCTATTGGAAAGTTTTAGCAATTTTTTAAAGTATCCATCTATGTTTTCAAAGGAACTTTTCAAGACAGCATGCAATTCTATCAGTTATCCGTGCCTTCAGTTGAATAGCAGCATGATTTGCTGCCCTCTGCTGTTGGAAAAAAAAATCACTTATAATGAAAACTAACGCATATAGAAATTAAGTAAACTGCCAAGATTTCTTAATTTCTAAAATTAATCATCACACTTATGCTACCTGGTGTAAAAGACAGCCACATTACCAAGAGAATGGTAACAAACAATTAAAAATGAAGGTGGTAGTGCACTTCTATGATAATATTTTCTGGATTAAGCATATCCCATTTGTAAGCAAAATAAACCACCATATCATGAAGCTTTGCATGCATTTTCAGTAAGAGTCAAGTTTTGTTCTTCTTCTCTTGAATCAACTATAATTAAGGCAGCAGAAGCAAACCTTTCTCCTTTCACCTGCCATCCTCATACTTCTCACTCTATTCATAAATCTTAGACATTGTTTCAGTACTCTATTCTTAGCTAAACGGTCATGAAATACTATATATAATATCAGATTTTTTTAATTAAAAGGGCATATATGTTATACTCTACAGAGAATTCACAAGGATGCGTTAACTAGCAGAACCAAAGCAGGTGAAATTCCTTACCAAGTACAATGCACATCAGGTTGGAAAGAGTTTTTATACTTCCAGCACTTCACACTGTGTGAAATTAAGCTACAGAACCTCAGGGAAATGAGGTGGAGATCCTAGTGGGAAGCCCAGTTAAAGCCATACTGCTTGATGATTGATAAACAAATGGTACCCTTCATCATTCAATCAGGATAGAGGTAAAAACCAGATGCACCCCAGTAGGCTGGGTAACTAACTCCATTCTTAGGATGATTTACCCTTCCCAATTGTAAAATGTAAAAGAGCTCACTGCCTTCATTGGTTTTAAAAATGCTTTGGGATTTAGGAAAAATGCCGTAGTCCAGAAAGACACTCTTCAGTGTCTCCCAATTCTCTTCAAGTTTGTCTTGAATTCTTGGGAATTCTAACTTCCCTTTGTATTTTTCTGTTTAAGAAAGTGTTTGTAATGTTTCACAATCATTGCTTACGATGGACACTCCAAAAACCTTTTCCAACCATGCTAAAACAGAGGCACGTGCTTAAACGAGAGTCGAGCGAGTACACCCAGCAGAAGCAAGTTCACTCACCACCTACCTCTGGCTTGCCCCTGAAGGCTGTTTGGCCTTCGTAACAAAGAGTTGACCTGCAAGGGGGCATTAATCTTTACTTGTGTGTCATGTATTTGTCACTCACATTTTAAAATGTATTGAGTATTGAGAATATCCATGGATAGAGCTAATTGTTAGCAGTTATACTCAAAAGAAATCTTCCTTGAAATGTTAAGTTCTAATTTATGCAGGAGGAGATCAAGGTGCGTAGTTTGTTTGTCCTTCCACATAAGAGAATTAAGACTTGTTGTCACAAACAATGTAAATTGTTTCCAACCCATTACAAAAGCATCTGTATTCTCACTCCGTCTCTTCCAGTTCCCAAGTGCCAGCACTGAGGCTCAGGCTCCTTTGCCAATTGGTCTGCGGAAGATCTGTTCACCCCAGTTCACCAGTGTCTTTATTGGGACAAGACCTATTGCAGGTATTTGGTACCTGTTCTCCTTGACTCCCTGAGGAGTCCGATTGATATTAATTGGATCTCCATTAGTGAAATTAAAAGAAAGTAGTAAACAAGAAAAAGAAATACCTGAGGAATTAAGTGATGTTCCAAAGAAATTATGGAGTACTTGAGGGGATGAAGTTGGTTTGTTAAAATCAGCAGAACCTGTGGTGATCCAAACAAAGGGAGGGTCATCCCCTTCAATTCACCAATATCCTCTTGTATCAGAAGCTATACCATATATAGGAAAACAAATTGAGAAGTTCTTACAAAAAGGAATTTTGAAAGAATGTAGAAGTCCTTATAATACTCCTATTTTACCTGTTAGTAAATATTGATTAGATAAGGATGGAGACCTGGAATATAGATTTGATCAGGATTTAAGGGCAGTCAATGGGCATGTAGTCTCTCCTCATCCTGTGGTACCTGATCCAAGTTTGATCTTGACCCAAATTCCACCTTGGGGACAATATCATACAGTTCTGGATCTGACAGGAGCCTTTTTCAGCATACCCATTGCTGAAGAAAGTCAACTAATCTTTGCTATTACTTGGCAAGGGAAGTAATTAACTTGGACCATGTTACCTCAAGGGTTTACTAGTTCTCCAACTATCTTTGCCCAAATCTTGAAAACTTATTTAAGAGATGTCACATTTCCTTGTACCTCTGTGCTAGTGCAATATGTAGATGATTTGATAATTGTCAGCAGAACTCGTGAAGATTGTGTGACACCAAGTATTTGTGTAAGCAATTGGCACCAAAAGGTTACTAAGTTTCTCCATCTAAATTACGATTTTGTCAACAAAAAGTAAGGTACCTCGGATTCCTTTTGAGTCCAGGAAAAAGTGAAATAGACCCAGAAAGAGTCAAAATAATACTGGAGCTGCCAAGACCGACAACAAAGAAACAACTAAAGGGATTTCTTGGATAAGTCGGATTTTGTTGGCCCTGGATTCCTGGGTTTAGTGAAATTGCAAAACCTTTGCATGAGGCAACCCAAAATGAGGAAATAGAACCTATTACTTGGGGGCCTGAAAGAGAGAATGCCTTTTGAGCTTTAAACCCAGCCTTGATTCATGCCCCTGCTTTGGGACTTCCTGATTATACTAAACCTTTTAAATTATATTGTGATGAGACAAAAGGAACCGCAAGAGGAGTCTTAGTACAAACATTAAGGCCTTATGAAAGGATTGTAGCTTATTTTTCTTCCTCCTTAGACACTGTCGTTAAGAGAACACCCTTTTGTATCAGAGCAATAGCAGCTGCTGCTGAAATGGTAGAAAAATCTAGGTCAATAGTTTTAGGTCATGCACTAACTGTATGCGTACCCCATGAAGTAGAAATTTTGTTAAAACAACATGCTGAAAAATCACTTTCACCCCAAAGGGCACATCGCTATGAACTAGTTCTGTTATTAGTAGATAATTTGAAATTAGAAAGGTGTAATACTCTGAACCCTGCTACCCTGCTGCCTTTACCTGCTGATGGAAAAAAAGATAACCATAGCTTTGTGCAGGTTTTGAACTTTACCAGCAAACCGCGAGACGGTTTGAAAGGTCAACCTTTAAATAACCCAGAGTTGAACTTTTTTACTGATGGCTCTTCATATTATGAGAAAGGAAGAAGACTCACAGGGTTCACTGTTACCACAGAGGCGATGGTACTGCTGGCCAATCCACTGCTGTTATCTATGGGGGCTCAAGGAGCCGAGATAGTGGCACTCAGCAAAATAGGCAAAAGGTAAGAAAGTTAATATCTGTACTGACTCAAAGTATGCCTCTGGAGTATGTCATGCAACAGATACCCTGTGGAAAAATAGAGGATTTCTGACATCAGCTGGAAAAAACATCGCGCACGGAATAAAAGAGCTCTTAGAAGCCATACAATTACCTGGTGAATTAGCTGTGATTTATAAAACAGCACACACGGGAAAGCAAGATGCCATTTCAAGAGGGAATCACTTAGCCGATCAAGCAGCAAGAGCTGCAGCTAGACTAAGTAACTTTATTATGGCTGTACTCAAGGAAGAAGAATGGGTAAATCCGCCAAGCATGACCCAGCTTTACGAATCTTTGACAGAAGAAGAACAAGCAACTTGGGAGCGGCTTGGTGCACAGCAACGAGGAAGACAATGGACCTTAAATAATAAACCCCTGCTACCAAAAAGGTATCTGTTACCCTTAACCCAGTGGTTTCATGAGACAACCCATGGAGGCCTGGAAAGTTTGTCCTTGAGAGTGCAAAGACTGTGGGCAGCTCCTGGAATTTATGCTGCAGCCCAAAGACTTTGTGAAAATTGTAAACTCTGCAAGCAATATGCTACAGTACGAATTTCTCCACCACAAGGTAAAAGGCCACCTTCTACTTTTCCTTTTCAAAAACTCCACATTGATTATGCTGAAATGCCAAAAACAATGGGATATGTATATATGTTAGTAATTGTGGATCAGCTGTCAGGATGGGTAGAAGCCTTTCCTGCTAGAACAAGAATAATTCAAAGACTGTAGTTAAAAATTTATTAAAATAAGTAATCCTCAATACAGAGTCCCTGAAGTTACAGATTTGGATAAGGGAGCTCATTTTACAGCTGCAATTTTGACTCAGATTTATAATGCATTAGGAATAAAAAGTCAGCTTCATACTCCCTACCATCCCAAGTCATCGGGACAAGTAGAGAGGATGAACCAAACTGTAAAAGCAAAGTTAGTAAAAGTTTGTAGGCAAACCGGACTAAAGTGGCCAGAAGCTCTTAGTTTAGTACTACGGGGTATCAGGAATACTCCACGACAACCAATAAGAGTTTCCCCAGCAGAGATTCTTTTTGGAAGGATTCTTGCAGTTCCTGGGATTTATTTGCCAGCTAAAACAATCCTCCTAGATGGAGATGAGCAAGTAACACAGTATCTCTTATACCTTCAAAATTCCTTTGTACGATTGCGAAATCATGCATATTGGTATCAGGGAGTATCACCAGAGGTTCAAGTACACAAAATACAACCCAGAGATAAAAGTGTATGAGCAGAAAAATAGATTTGAACCTAAATGGGAAGGACCTTACACTGTACTATTAACCTCGTTTTATGCTGTTAAGGTTACTGGGAAAGAGAACTTTCTTTACGAACATAATTCCCATGTTCGTAAAGATTCTGAAGAATAATGAACTTTAGTCAGACATTGCAAATTATACTGTGTCTCGCTTTGAATGCTGTGAGTAATACTTTGTGGGTGAGATTTGGTTTGTGATATCAAGATGCCAATACCAATCACACTAACACTGTCTACAGTGACTATTCTTGTCAATTTACGGGCCAAATTACGGGCAATCAGGTGAAATCTGAGGGATTCCTTCTTGTGTCTAGTTGTCCAAAGGTTAAGGCAAGAGACCCTATTTATCCATATAGAAATAATTTGCAATTCTGTGTCAATGTACGGTCTGTCCTTAATGATCGATGGGATACTTGGACTCAGTCATGGGTGCTCTGAACGGTGAATCTCTATTGGGTGCCCTATGACCTTTTCAAAAGGTTTTCAAACCTTTTATCTGCATACCAGATTCACTTACAAGACCCCATCTGGCGAAATGGAGCAGGGTGCTATGACCATCAGATGTGGGGAATTCATGGCATCAGAGGTTGGTGCTGTCATTGATACCATCTATCAAGCAATCTCTTTACTTATAAATTTAGGATTGTGATTTATAGTCAGAAACAGCTTGGACCATTTGGATCATTTCTCAGCTCACAAGTTTATCATAGCAGTTGTCCCTTCACTTATAGTAACATGAAATCTCTTTCTTCCTTGTGGTTAAGTAGGAAACTGCGAAGCACGGACAAATTTGAAGCAATTGGGGAAAATGAATGGCATGATAATGTGCACATCTCTTTGCTTCAATTGTTTACTAAAAATTTGAACTTAAGTGAATGTTGGATTTGTGTACCACTCCCCAAAACAGTAAGCCAAGGATTTAAATTCATAGGAATCCCACTCCCAAAAACAGTGAATTGGGAAAAATATTGGTATAATACCATTTTTTTTTCAGAAATTTATGATGAACAAGTTTGGGACATACAATTACCAAAACAGGGAGACTTTTCACAAGTACATTGTGTACAACGATGTTATCCTGCTAGTTCAAGTAACCCAAATCTGTTCAGGAATCACATCTTTGTAGGAAACTGGACTAACTGCCAGAACACTATGACCATCAATTTGGGATTGTAATTAAGTTGGCGAGCACACGAAGATTTAGGAATACTTTGGTTATGTGGAAATAAAGCCTACAAAGCACTGCCATTATATTAGGGAGGCATCTGTACTCTAGGAATACTCTCTTCAGATTTAGAAATTCACCCTAAGACCTTACCAAAACAAACATGGCACAGAACATTTTGAGGGCAATTCAAAAGGACTCAAATCCCTTAACTGAAAGACCGACAGGAATATATTCATTTATTACGTGGCTTATTCTATCCCTAGGGGCAAGTGAGTTAGAAAAAGTTATCTTGAATGTATCAGGAGAGATTGAAAAATGGGCAAACTCTACAGCTCATGGATTACTTACTCTGCAAAGAATGACTATTCAAAATCGAATGGCCTTAGATATGATTTTAGCGTCCCAAGGAGGAGTTTGCAGAGTTTTGAATGTTAGTTGCTGCATGTATACAGACCGGACAGAATTGATAACCGATGCTCACAAAATTTGGGAAATTAGTTCAACAATGCAACAAATCCAAAAAGATGGTATCTCATGGGGATTTTCTGAAACTGTTCCTGGTTTTCTAATCTAGCTTCTTGGATAAAAAAGGCACTTGTGATTTTGTTCTAATTGTAATAATTGTCTATTTGTGATTTTACAATGTATCATCGGATGCTTTTCTAAAATAATACGTAACTGTCAAGAGAGATGTGTGGAAGTATAGATAGAATTAAAAATGCAGGAATGAAATAAAAACAAAAGGAGGGAATGTTAACGATTAATGATAACTAGGCTAGTCTAGAATTTGGAAATCAATGGGTATTATGTAAAGATCATAGAAATAAGATTAATAATAAGGTAAAATAAATTCCTTGCAGCTGTATAAGCAAGTGCATAAAAAATGCAAGTAGCACTGCTCATTTATCTCTTGTACAGTTCCTACCATTGTTGGTTTAATCTTCAACCGAGTTAATCAGTAGATAGATGAAACTAGGTGTAGGTAAATAATTAAGTAGCTGATTATATGATTTAACTAATATAAGACAAAGGATAAGGTAATGAAGTAGCATCTATTATAACGATTAGAAGTTAAAATCTTAAGACTTTAGGATGTTTCCAGATAAGAACACCAAGACGTCTCGCAAAATGTCAAGATGAAAGACAGTCTGGCTTGTGATCTTGAAATGGACCAACAGACTTTGAGATCGAAAAACAGGTGAAAATAACGGACTTTCTGTTGAACAGAATAGAGAATTGGAGAATATGGTGAAAAATTATGGCGGACTTTGTTCATTGTGTAATTGCTATAAAAGCATATACGAAGTGACAAATATATTGCCCAGTTGTCACTCACTGAGGTGATGGCCCAGCTCTGAGTTGTTAATAAAGCAAACCTAGAGATACCCACTTTCTAGCGAAAATTCAACAAGGACCACTACACCCTTGCCCCCATCTCAGTATGTGCAACAAAAATACAAAAATGCCATCTTTGAATTCTTCAGAAGATGGGTGTACTGACATGAACATAACCTTAGGAGGTTGCGCATTTTTACTTTATTACAGTATTATGAATAGCTTAGTTTTGCAAGACTTGATTAAGAGTTTGAGAATTTTATCATTCAAGTTTTGAGATCACCAATTTAAGAAAAAAAAGAGAGGCAAGCTTGCATACATTCTTAATAGGACTAGAAAACACTGAACTTTCCTCTCCAATGTAAGAAAAAAAAACCCACACCACAAGAAGACCAAAACAAACAAAAAAACCCAACTACCCACCATTATAACTCTCCATATCAGAAATGAGAGCACTTAATTTCTCCAAGAAGCTATCTCTAAGTTTTATTGAGGTCTTCCCATTCAGTAGAACTTAACATTTATTTTCACTCTGACAAGTGAATAGAAAGCCTGTTTTAAGTGACAAATCAAAATCAACATCAGTTCAGTTTGTAGTCTGATCTAAGATTGTGTCACCTCAAGGCATTTTACTTCGAAGTAGTAGTAAGCAAGCCTTACGCTCCTCTTGGGAAGGAAAGAGTAATTTGGAGGAGTCACATGACAAAACAGGTTATCTTTTCCCAAGCCTTTCTATCACCTATTCCATATTAACAGTGTCTAAGCCCACATTAATAAACAAATATAGTGTAATGTGGAAAAAAAAAAAAAAATCACTAGATGACTTGAAAGCATTAGTTAAAATAAAAGTAGCGAAGTTGGATCAGAAAGAATCAAGGTTTGGAAAATTCAAAATACAGGCGAGGGGAAGATGAGGCAAGAAAACAGTATTTCAAGAAAACCCACTTTGGAGTTTTAAAGCATTAGAGCAATTGACTTAGGCTCTATCACAAATCAGCCCAGGCAATAAATGCCAACAGCAAATCAAACCCTTTGAGCGTGAACAAGCTTTCTCTGTCTCCTCAAGAGTTTTGGTAACAAAACACAAATCAGCCTCGCTGGGAAAATGCTATCTGTAAGGTATGAAAGACTCAAGACAACCTTGGATGGTTGTATCAAAATGCTTAATACTGAGCAACCAGCACTCCTTTTAGAACAAGGAGCTCTTATTAGAAGATTACCAAACAAAACATTGGAAATGCCCAGTGCGTTTTATTATTTTCCATTTCAAAAAATCGAACGATTGTACAGTTAAGAGCCAAAGCTGTCCGGAAGCAGGCATTTTACAAGACTTCTCCCCGTCAGAGTCCTTCGAAGGAAGAGCACACGAAGATAGCAGGGGGACCACGAGGACGAGACGCCAACGCACCCCGTGCTCGCTGGGGCGGCTGCCTGGACTTTCCCGCGGGCGTAACGGCGGCCCAGGGGTGCCGGGCTCGGCTGGCAAGCAGGCGACCTCAGCGGAG
>KL271232.1:784-38833 GCA_000699545.1 Podiceps cristatus
CCGGGAAGATCTTGAACTCCACTATTTCGTGGTCAATGCAGCCAAGGCTGCCCTTGAGCTTCATATTCCCCCCCAGCCCCTCCTTGTTGGTGAGAACAAGGTCCAGCACAGCACTTTTCCTCATTGTCTCCTTTATCACTTGCAGAAGGAATTTATCATTGATGCAGTGGCTGGACTGGCTGGGATTCCTTTGTGCTGCTCTTCGGGTGCTCTCCTGCTGGCCTGGGATCCCTCTCCAGGCTCTGGGCCTCTATTGCTGGCACTGGCATCAAACTGGTAGGAGTGGGATGGACTGAGGTTCCCCTCCCCGGCAGCTTTAGTTGAAAGCCCCCTTTTAGCAGCTGGGCAAGGCAGTGACCGAAGGTGCTCTTCCCCTTCTCTGACAGATGGACCCCATCAGCCCCCGGCAGTCCAGGTTTCTCAAAGGTTCCTTATGCATATTGCAGTCACACCTCTCAATTAATTGCACAGCAGATATACCTTAATGCTGCCATTTAGTGTGCTCGGTAAAACTGTCATATGTGCCAAGACACTTTTTTTTTGCTGGGTAGAAACTCCCTGCCTCAGGTGTTGCACTGAATGTGATCCCTCCAGGAATCCATCTCCCTTTCTGCAGCTCCACGCATCTACTTACAATTAGCAATTCCTAATGTTAGGATGTGATCTCTTCTCACAAGGGCAGCCAGTCTCATTATGCATTTTATTTGTACCATCTGGCTTTGTAGCTTTATCTAAAGAAGAAACATATGGGCAACTTCAAAACAAGTGAAAATAAAACATTATGTGCAACAGGCTGAGGAAAAGAATCTGCCACTTCTATCTCTTACTTGCCAGATCCCTTCCATGAATAAACATCATTCAGGAGTGTGGCTGTCAAGAAAAAAGGTGGCCCATGGAGTCCCAGGTGCCATGCATCGAAGCATGTCTGGAAGGCAGGGAATGCGGAGTGCAGGTGCAGGGTGCACCCACTCCTGGGCGAGCGGCCACAGCAACTTCTCTTTCCCGAGAGGGCACTACAACACGCAGGGCTGGCCCTGCTGCTGGGGAGCATAAGGCATGGGGTGAAAGCAAGCTCTAGTAGCACAATTCAGCTTCCAAAGTCCTCTGAATTGATAAAAAAATGATATCCAGGCCCTAAAACCTGTCTGCTATTGGACTTGCTGCGAAAAGTAAGTTTTTTTGGTAACACATAAATATTCAACACAGTTCTGAGTTCTGTTTCTGAAAATCTCTGTAGAGGACACCAGCAGAAATGAAGGTGGAAACTCTCAGCTTGGTTTTCATCCCTCCAAAAGCTATAAAAGCAAAAGCAGTGTTCTAGATTCATATATATATTTTCATATACATATATATATACATGTACTTATTAAGTTTGTATAAAGGTATAAATAATTGCATGAGGAAACAAGGGTAAAAACAGAATCCTTTCCCTTTTCTTTGGAAAAAGACTGTGTCTGGCAGGATTTGAAGACACTTCGTAGACTTTCCATTTCCAGCTAAGATTTTTCAGAGGTTCCCCTTGGGGTAGTGGCGAAGCTGGGCAGGACTGACCTCTTTTCTTCCTTTCCTGGGACAAGACAGTGCTTGGAATCCCTTTGCTCAGGGCACTGCATCTGGAGTATTGTTAATTCTTTCTCTTAGTCTCAAGGACAGGAGCAGTGCCTGAATTTCTTGCACTTCCTTATGAGCCTTTGGCACTTTAACATTTATTCAGAGTTTGGTTGACCTCTGCTGCCTTTATGTATCTTTAAAGTTCATTCTTGTGCAACTGTCAATACAACTATTTTGCAGCTTTGAAATAAGAAGCTTTAGGGTGACTAAAATAATGCTTGTAACCGTTCAGTCAAGTGTGGTTGTGATTTTAAAGATCTTGCTGTTTTCGGTTGACTTTTTACTAATACTGCATCTATTTTCATCTACATCTTTGGAAAATATGTTGCATTTTCTAACCACTTTATCTTGTGATTCATGAAGAAAACCAAAAAGTAGAAACACGGAAGTAGTTTGTGGGGACAAAATTTACCTCAAAAATATTTTCTGGACCAATTTTTTGTTTATCATTCAATCATTTATAATTATATAACTAGACTTTTTCAGAATTATTAAAGTGGTACCATCATAAAGCATAAAGTAGATCTTAAGTAGAGTGGAATATCTTTAATATGATATTGGAACAGAAGCAAAGACCTCAGACTATATAAAATGCACAAGTAATAGAGTGCTGAGATTGAGGTTGAGTTCTAGGAGAGCTCCCAAGGAAACAAGTGAATACCATGGGTCAGTTTAATTCTCTGCTGAAAAGAGACATGACTGTTATCTAATTTGTCACATTAGATGTAACATTCTCATCTGAATACAGATGCGGGGGGTTGTAACACTAGCTCTCTTTCTGCTTTGGCTGTTATAGGTCATTACAATAGCATGGTAAGTCTAATATAAATATTTTAATGTGTCTTTTCCAGCTTAGGACCACAAAAAAAAACCCTTGTGTTGTGCTTTGCCTTTATCAGTCCCATGCAAGGAGTAAGCTGAGGGGGATGCAAAGTTAATCAGCAACTTCAAGTGAGATGCAGTACACTCAGCTGTTCTAGTTCAAAGCAAGATCCATTCTGTTCCCTAGCCTATGACATGGGATACATGCAGGCTGCATAGATAGCATGACAAGTGATGAAAAAGGGCACATTTGTTGGAAAAAAAAAAAAAAAAAAAAAAAAAGTCTATTTTATCCTCAGAAATCTTGGCCTCTCAAAACTGAGTTTGCAATGTAAAGTTGCCACATTCTCTGTCTCTTTGGGTGCCTTTTAGACCATCAGGGGAGGCAAAGGACCAAACATAGCGTAACCAGTATTCTCACAAAGATGTTTTTTTGGCAGTCTGCAAATGTAGCTGAGTTGTGGGCAGCTCTGCTCTGCATCAGCAACAGGAGATAGCTAGTGAGAGCCTTGTAGGGAACTTTGTGATAATCGAACCTGGAGGTTGTGTAGTCACAAGACTCTATCCCAACCACAGAGATTCGCGATCTTTGCTCTGAAATGAAAAAAATCTGCTGTTCTTCATCGCCCATGCCAGCTGGCTGCCTGCAAGCCCTGGGGACCGAGCAGGTGTCTCAGGAGGTTCACCTCATCAGCACCAGGCCGGCCAGCTCCTCCTTTCCGCAAGGCGCGCGTCAGGGACACCTCCCGTTGCACCAGGCTGTGCAGAGCACCAGCGCCTCAGCTACCTGCCAACAACATTCATCTTGTTTAAACCACAGCACCTCTACTGACATCCTCATGCAAATACTTGGTTAAGCGCATGGCCTTTCCACTTAATATGGCTGCTCATATCATCTGGTGCCTTCTGCTTATTAGCAAACTATATCCTTTTCTAGCATAGATATCTTCCTTTGGTCTTTCCTCTTTCTTCCTGGTAGCTAATCTGATTTTGTTCTTTTAATTTTTTGCATATGTTCACACTTCTCCCCCACTGTTGTGGTACTTCCATTCTCTTCTTTTCCCGTTTCTATGTCTGCACCCTCACAATTCTCTTCTGTCCCTTCTCTTTCCTGCTTCTTTTCATTTCTCTCATTTATCCTATAGTGGAACCAACACATTTTATGAATCTCAGCATAAACAATTTCTTGTATCCTCCTTCCTGATCAGATTGATAGCACCACATCATAGTATTGGATTAATCTATTTTTTCAGTGACATTTCCAGGCTTAGAATTTAAGTCAAACTAATTCATCCACTATGAATATAAATCTCTGATAGGAATTATTTTGTATGAAGTTCTGTCAAAAAACAATTTTCAAATCCAACTTCTTTACTTAAAACCAAATGCTGAATTTACAATTAATCCCTTCCCACACATGCATTCCACTTCATTAAACACCTTTCCTCTGCTTAAGGTCATCACAATAGTTTTGTCTCTTAACTTCACTGAGTCTATAATTATTGCCTTTTTAGGGTTTTTTTCCTGCTCCTGAGGAGTCATTTGGTTTGTGGGCAATGTCTTTTTTTCAGGCTAATTGTAGAGGGATATTGTCTGGTATCATGTGGTAGATGCACAATTTCTCATTCAGAATCCCTGGAACAAATCAGAAATTTAAAGAGTTTATTAAGTTCATTGAAAGGTTTTCCACTTTTGAATCTTTTTTACCATAAGCAATAGCTAGAATAATAATTTTCCAAGGAGTACATTTTCCTGTCTCTTGAAAGAAAACAAAACACTGACAACAATCAAGTAGATGTCAAAGTTTAATGCTTGTCCTTCAGTTTTCTGACGCCGATGATTTAAAGAGGACATTGCATTTCTGTAGTTTTAGTAGGATCTCTAAAGGACTTAGCAAATAGATGGCGGTCAAAAAAGCTGCATAATACAGCCTAAGCTCAAGTGAATGACAAATCTGGGTGTCTGTGTCCTTTTGGAAACCCTCAGAGTCCTCATTTGACAGGAGTGAGATTAGCTGTCATCTTTAAATCATCGAAGCCTGAGATCAAACAAGGCTCCTAATCTTAACAATTCTTTTCCTGCATAACTTGGTGAAGTCACCAAGGTCAGAACCTGCAGCTATAGGGCTTTTGCCCAACAGCTGAGACAGCAGTGAAGGAAGTTGCAAATGGATGGGAAGCACAGGTGGGGCAGTGGAGAGAGAAATCAGAGTCCTTCAGACAAGGGAACACAAATTTTCACATATTCTGAGTATGTTGCATGGGGAAAACAGGATTTACACATCTTCTAAGTCCTAAGAGATCAGTTCAGCCTTTTTCCTTCCATTAACATTTCTTAATAATTCTTCTGCCCTACATTGGGTTATACCTACTTAAGTTAGACTAGGTTTTTCTCTCATCTTGTTTCTCTTTTACTACACCATGTTTTATTATAAAAGACACAGCACAATAAGGGGCAGTTGAGATTAAATTCTTATTTTTATTACCAATGACTGCTAGGCATTGGGAAGATCGTTCTCTAATAGCCCACGTCCATACAAACCTCTTCTAGAAGAGCTCTACCCCTCACTCTGAGCAAAGGCTGGCAGTGCTGGAGCCAGCCCCAGGATGGCACACAGCAGCAGAGGGAAGGAAGAGAACTCGTGTGCAGATAGTAACAGGCTGAAACAGCTTCCCAGGGCTTAATATTCATTGGCAAACCAATATTTCCAGTTTTGAAGTCTCATCTAGATAACCCTTTGCTCACTTGGAGGGTGAAGGGCTGGGTCAGCCTATACACGTCTGAATGGCGATTTTGAGGTAGAATAAATGTTTAAAATACAATGGCTGGGAAAGCCACTCTGAGGAAACCTAACCACTCCCTTGCATGTGCATGTAATTCACTTTTCTCATTCTTTCCATAGAGACAAGTACTGAATTAGTAAGATAACAGAAGCACATTTCCTGCTGCAGGGGACAGGCCTGACACAGATTTATTGTAATTCTTTTGCTGAATGAATAGTGCACGGAATGTTCTTTAGATTCCTGTGGTTGGAGTTCATAATGGTCCTTTAGTACAGTGGTCCCCAAATTTTTTTGATCAAAGAAAAAACTTTTGAGTGTGCACTCCCAATATATTTACATTTATTTATTTATAAATTATATCTATTTACTACTGTAGTATATATGATGCACATTATAGATCATGCACAAAACCAGAAATTTAAAAAAGGATGAAATGAAGAGGAAATAGAGTATTTTCAATCTTATTAATGGCACAAAAAAATATTTTCTTCCTGCACCCCAATGAATTGTCCTGCACATCCCCTGATCTGTACACACCCCACACACTTTGAAGACCATTGCTTTAAAGGGTGTGTTATAGTGGACTGTGCACCTTCTCAGTAATAGAGGTAAGAGCAGCAGTAACCAAGTGTAACCTGTCCACAGACCAGACACTTGACTTTAACATCACATTCACATTAATTTTTTGATCTTTCCAATCTAATTCATCTTTTTGAGTCTTCTGGAATATCTGCGCCTGGTTTGAGTTAAAAATATTGTTATTATGGTATTAGGAAGTGATGAAGACATGACTGTAGCTGTTTGTTCACTTCCTTTGGAATAGAATCACAGAAATTAAATCGATAGTGTTTGTCATTTATTTAATTGTTTGGAAATGACTCTTGATTAAAAAGTACTGGAAGAAGGCTGTTGTATTTCCAGTATTGACTTCAGAACATGAATCAACATTGTAATATGAAAAAATCTTGCATTTAGACCTGAATGAACACTATATCACACATCTTTGAGCCTAGCACAAACATAGCCATTAATTCAAACCTACCTTTTAAATTCTGAAAATATTTTAAAATTTTTTTTGGAATGCCCATTCAAAATATTTATCTAAATCCTGTAAAGCATTGTTGCTTTCTTTATTATAAAGGTCAAACATTTAAACCCCCAAAATTTTGCCAGTAGCAGGATACAGAATGATGTGCAGCCAGAGCACCATAGGGAAGGGTTACCTGGGCTGGACTGAACCACTGCTGTAAAGAACTGACTTCAGCCTTCTTATCTGCTGCCTCTGATGCACAGACCACTGGGGCATTAATCTTCTGCAAAAACTCTGACCTTGAAACTTTGACTTTTCAGGAAAAAGACCTCTAACATTTACACCAAAGAATTAAAATTATAATTAGTAAGTTATGGAAGTCTAGTCTTTTAAACTGATTTTTCTGTTTCACATCCCTCAGAAAATCAAGTGTGGTGTTCAGTTACTTATTTGCCTCACTGTAATAGCTCCAGCTCCATTTACATACTCCTTGCCAGGTTCTAATGGTCTGGGGAGCGTTGTGGCTCTCCTTAGGCATTATTAGGGAGCTGCTAAACCTCAACATGTGTGAGAATATGGATAGCAAAAAGTTCATTGAAAATACTTCTCCTTGTTTGAACCAAGTAACATGTAAGACATTTAAACAACTTACATGTAACTGTTCTGATTATGCCAAATTTCTGCCATTGTTATTTTTACCTTCTACAGTTTAAAACCAGTAAAAGAGTAACCATACATTATCTCTGCCTCGCAATGACAATACTATCGCTCATTTAAAAGCTAGAAACTATGATCCTGTCAAATTAAGGCAATCTCCTAATGATACCAATGTAGGATCAACACTTACTCTTTTGATTTTTGCCAGTGAAAAAGTATTTGTGCTTATTTCAAGCCACATAAACATCAGAGGCCCGATCCTGCTCATACTTAAGTAAAAAAGTTCCCACAGAGCTAATTGGAAATGGAGAGCAGACCGTGGTCAAAAGCACTGTCATGTACAGACATCACAGCAGCACCTAGCTGGCAAGATGATTAGCAAGCACATCTGTTCTAAACCATTAAAATGATATAAAGAAATTACCTTTAAACCACCTGCAGGACAGTAATTTCATATAATCATTACAGAGTCATTAAGAAAAGTTAATGTAGAAAAAAAACCACCGTGGGAAATGTAATCTTTTTCTGTGTTTACCAAATACTTGGAAGTTGTGAGCAGACAACAGTCTGAAAACCATTGTGTCGGATGATTATGCCTTGTCTCCAGAGCATGTTGGCTCACACATTTCTTACATCACAGGTTAGACTACTTTCAACATTTTCAAGCCATACTAAGAATTTCCATGTTGGACATGCAAATATGGTCAAAAACATGCACAGGCCAGCAGGATTTAGGACCCCTGTTGAGAAGATATCCTTGAATTCTGAAAGTGGTGTAGGCCTTTGAATACCAGGTCTTAAAATTCTTTTATTCACAGTAGAAAAAACATTAGGCAGGGTATAAGCAATATGGACATAAAGAAAGATGCACTAAAATGGGGAAGGGAATGTAATTATTCATACTAGGATCAAAGCAAGAATAGAGATAAAAAAGCAATGGAGGGGAAAAGAGGAACTAAAACCTTTTAGATCAAATTAAGAATTATGCATTAAATGACATAACAGAGAACACTGATTCAATATTGGAATATTTGTTTATAATCCCTTATTTTGTAGATAACATCTATATGAAAGAAATATGATGGGGGGGGGGAGAAGAAGAAATGTTGCTCACAGATGTGTTCTTCTGCTCTGAGACACAGGGAGTTCCAGGTGAAAGACAAGATGGAGGAGGTATATAGAAAGCCCTAGTTCTGACTTTGACATCGTCTCCTAAGACAGTCTTGTAAACAAACTATGGAAATACAAGTTTGAACAAAAACACTGTGAGCAGGAAAGTTCCATGCACATGGGGAAAACTGTATCTGATGTAACACTGACAGTATGCAACCATTAATTGGAGAGCTACATTGAATGGGGTATTTTCCTTAATGACTCAAAGGACAAAATAGAAAATCTTATTAATTGCAAATAGAATTAGAGGCAAAAGGGCTGCAAACACTTTGGAAGGAAAAAAGAATGAAAAATGAGCTCGGCAGATTGGAGGAAAGGTTTGAAATTAAGAGCATGTACTTTAAGAAGAACAAGTACAAACACTACATTAATTAAGGATAGTCAGCTCCAGTAACTTCATGGGAGTCAACAGATTAAGCAGCAATTATACAAAAAAATACTCTGGATATTATAATTATTTAATTTAAAATTGATATTGAGATGTATATGAGGAGGTAAACTTTAAGTGTAAAAATATACACAATGAAAAATGCATGAAGTAGTCTTTTCAATCTACCAAAATTCATGTGGATTATTTTTTCTGTACTTCAAGAAAGATACAGCTGACTTGCAATCTTCACAAAACAAAATCCAGAGAAAAAAAAGTGGTCAGAGATATTGAAAATATAATTGATATAGAAAAAACCAGGGAGATCTTGTATGGAGAAAACTGAAGGATGACATACTAGCCATTTACAAAATACCACCTGTAAGATTGTCCTGGTTTCACCCCAGGTGGCAACTAAGCACCACACAGCCCCGCACTTACTCCCCTCCAGCAGGATGGGGGAAAGAATCGGAAAAAAAAATGAGAAAACTCGTGGGTTGAGATAAAGACAGTTTAATAGGTAAAGCAAAAACCATGCACACAAGCAAAGCAGAACAAGGAATTCATTCCCTACTTCCCATCAGTAGGCAGGGGTGCAGCCATCTCCAGGGTTCCGTCATGCATGACAGTTACTAGGGAAGACAGACACTGCCACTCTGAACCTCCTCCCTTCCTTCTTCTTCCCTCAGCTTTCTACTGCTGAGCATGACATCATATGGTATGGAATATCTCTTTGGTTGGGTGGTGTGAGAGGAAGAAAGGGCCTTGACTATGAGTAAGCACTGCTCAGCAACAACAGAAACATGCATGTATTATCAGCACTGTTTTCAGCACAAATCCAAACCAGCCCCATACTAGCTACTGTGAAGAAACTTAATTCTATCCCGCCCCAAAACCAGCACAAAGATATAAATGTTCATTTTGAGAAAGTAAAATATTACTGCAATAAGTCATTCTCCACATCCACTGAGGAGGGTACGAGAAAGTATACTTCAGTAGCAGCAAATGGTGCTTAAGTTGGATTTCAAGGAAACACTCCATTAGGATAGTTGAGTGTTAGCAGACATCACCCAGGTAAGCTGTGGAATCATCACTGGAATTTCTAAAGCATTGGTTAGTCAAATATCGGTCAGGGATGGTATTGATGTAATTGACCCTTCCTTCAGTCAGAACCATGGCTGATATCTTAAGACCCTTCCCCTACCATCCTACAGTGTAGCTACTGCCTGGACTTTTGGAAGAAAGCCATTTTTCCAATCCATGCTAACAAAGCCAAAAAAATGAAACATAAAGGATGGAAAATTGTTGGAGCATTTTAAGACAAAACAATTACTCCTTTATCCCATGGACCAATTCTCATGGTCGTGTAGAAAGTGCTACACGTCTGCAGACCTGGGAGAGGGTTAAAGAACTTCCTGCTTTACCCAGCCTAAACCAGAAATACAGTATTTTGTGGAAAGGCACACCATTGCCATGGTGACAGGTTCATTAAAAAAAAATAAAATATGGAAGCCAGCCATAGTAGGTGAGCTACTAGAATAGTCATAGGAACAAAACCAGAAAAAGACTAAAATTGACTGCAACAGGGAAACAGTTTATAGCATCTGGTGTGAAACTGAGGCCAATTCCCATTGCAGAGAGGTCATCATGGAAACTACCATTGCAGTTTGCCAACCTATGTGAAGTGACTTAGGGGGTTTTGGTTTGACTCTCAGAGTTCATATTACGCAACACTTACATTCACACAGAACATCTCTTCAGAAGACACGTCAGCATTTAGGGTCACAATATCTCTGGGAAACTTAGCAAAGATAGTGCTGGGAAGCCAAAGGACATAAGAGATGGCAGAATGAAATTTAGCTTCTCAGAGGTGACGCAATCAGGTGAGGCACCTTCTCAAGGCCATATAAGGCACCTTCCTGATGCTCTTTATATTAGTAGCTAAGGCTCACATTAACTTCAGAGCAACACAATATTGCTCCTGAAGAGGAAGGACAATTGAACTGGAAGGAAAAGTGGAAGGAGGACTGGAAATGGCCAATATTGGTCGGGAAAGCAGAGTGACAGATAAACAAAAGAGCTTTTAAAAATTTATAATTTAAAAAAAGTCAGCAAAATGTAAAGCAAGAAAGGTAATAAAATAACCAAATGAAATAGATATTTCAGTAGCAAAAATCTGGTCTTATGTCATTTAAATACACAAGCAAAAAGCCAATCAAGCATTCTGTGAAGCCACTGAGGGATATACAGAAAGTGGGAAGTTAGTTAATGACGTTAGTATTGCTTTGAGCCTGAATAAATTCTCTGCTTTCGTCTTCATGAAAAAAGCCAAAGGTCGGATTCTGAGGATTGGGATATTTTCCCAAGTGGGAGGGAAGGGAATGGAAACGTTGAAAGACTTTATGAGTACATCAAAGCAGAAAGGCAATTAGAGCTGATAAAAGTTCACATAGAACCAGATACAGATAAATTGCATCCCAGATTTATTTTCTTAAACTAGCAAGATGTAGAAAGATGTAGAGATTTCCAGCTCCTAAGAACTAAGAAAACATAATTTATTTAGGATTCAAGAGCACAGAGGTTCAAGAACCAAATCAAGTCAGCTATGATATCGAAGTTTATTTGTTTGATGATTTTTTTTGTTGTTGTTTATTTATTGTCTCAGTGGGACATAAGATGAGTCAGCATACTACCCAATGAATTCAGTAGGGAGGACTACACTGACTTACAGAAAGAAACTGTGGGAAACTGTTGCGGTATAACCCCAGCTGACAATTAAACACCACGCAGCCTCTCACTCACTCCCCTCCAGCGGGATGGGGGAGAGAAATGGAAGGGTAAAAGTGAGAAGACTCATGGGATGAGATAAAGACAGTTTAATAGGTAAAGCAAAAGCCGTGTGTGCAGGCAAAGCAAACCAAGGCATTCATTCCCCACGTCCCATGGGCAGGCAGGTGTTCAGACATCTCCAGGAAAGCCGGGCTCCATCACGTGTAACGGTTACTTGGGAAGACAAACACCATCACTCCGAATGTCCCCCCTCCCTCCTTCCTCCCCCAGCTCTATACGCTGAGCATGACGCCATACAGTGTGGGATAACCCTTAGGTGAGTTGGGGTCAGCTGTCCCGGCTGTGTCCCCTCCCAGCTCCTTGTGCCCCCCCAGCCTCCTCGCTGGTGGGGTGGGGTGAGAGCAGGAAAGGCCTTGGCTCTGTGTGAGCCCTGCTCAGCGGTAACGAAATCAGCCCTGTGCTATCAGCACTGTTTTCAGCTCAAATCCAAAACAGCCTCATACTCACTACTGTGAAGAAAATTAACTTTATCCCAGCCAAAATCAGCAGAGAAATCCAGCATCTACTGATGTCTTTATGTTAGCACTCACAGATACTGGGTTGTGCCCTACCCTTGTAGTGATGCAGATGTTTTCTGTATAGCTCACAAAGGTGTGTATTTTATTTTCAATGTTATTCATAATCTTTTAGAGTTTCCACTCCTTCATCTATGGCACCCTATAATTTGTCAGAAATAATTTTGCTGAAGAAAATTGTAAAGTAGTTTTCTTTGGTTAGTAAAATGTCAAGGTTAATCGGATGTTTAGAACCCAGTTATATTTTCGAACACAAAATATTAACACAAAAATAATCCTTACAAGATTTTTGTTACTGACTTTCTGAATACATAAACAAAGATGCATTGGCATTTCAGTGAACAGAAATAAAAATAACAAAACTGATTGTTAAATCTGGCCTGTAACGCATAACCACTTAGCTCCTTTTATATTTAGTAACAGATAGCAAGGTGAAAAGAACTGCATGGAGATCCCTTTTCCACAAAACTGTTACACCAAAAAAGAGCTCCAAGTGAAAATGGCAAAGAGAAAGATAAAATCCAAGGAAAACATGAAAATCTCTATTACATATAGCTTCAGACTTTCTTCTAAGGAGAGTTCCAATTAGAACTAACTGAATTCAGCCTGCTCTGTGTCTTCAGAAGTGCTAGTAAAATTTACTCATTAAGAAAAAAAAAAAGCTTTTGAAACAATTTTTTTTTGAGAAAAAATATAAAAAATATTTAAAATTGAAAAAATAAGAATTTTTGAAAAGAATTATAAAAAAAATTTATACAATTATGAAAAATGTGTGTTAAAAGTAGGTTTTACAAGACTGAAATGCTGTGTAGCTCTTTGTGCATAGTTTACTCAAAAAACACTCATTTAAAATGTAAGGATTAAACAAATCAAAATAAAGATTTTATTTGAAATACTAATCTAAAATGGTCTAAATCTGATTTTATTTTTAAAAACACATTTCTGGTAGACTTTTAATTGCTTCTGATTGCAAGCATTTGAACTTAGTTTATTAAAAGTGTAGTTTTGAACAGAAAACATAAACAAGAATGTGTAGTTATTCAAGGAAACTAAAATATCCAAACCTTAGTGTTGACAAATTTCATTTTTCGTTGTGAATATCACATACACGTCTTATTTTAATTCATTGAGCTTTGTTTAGAAGACTGTACAATCCTTTCCACTTGGGGTTTATCAATGTCAAGGGTTTTCTTTCACAGTTGTAAGTCCTCTTTAGACATGGAAAGCAGTCTATGTTACTTTAACGTACACCGAGTGTATGAACATTAAATGAACTATCCTTACAGATTTGTTGCTAAATTCAGTATTCTTGCCTTGCATTTCAAGTCATGCTGCAGCCACCAGCTCCAAGGAATCAGCATTTTGCATCTTATTTTTATCTTTTTTCGCAGCTAGAGGAGTGGAGACGGGACACAGGATGCGTCTCTTGTGTGTTGACACCACATACTGCTCTGCAGGACCTGTCCACTTGTAATTCTAGTTTAAGCAGTAAGGGAGCTGGATTTTTCAGTGGACATTTTTGGTCTTTTAACATGTTTTAAATGTAAAAGTTTTGTTCCCAGCATCTACAACAATGAATTGACAACTGAGGATATTGGATTTAATTTCTGTCTTTGTGGGATGTTAGATAAGACACTTATATTCGCTACTGCTTAGTTCCTCCTCCTCTGTCAGTGATTTTAATGATTCTAGCTCTGCTTCCCAGGAGTGTTGTGGATGAGCTTTAATGAATATCTTTAAAGTATTCTGAACTCTTTACCTATGGACTCTAACATCAATATGAAATATTATTAGATTTGAGAAACAATGAATATCCAAAAGGTTAATAGTAACAAGATTAATACTGTTTAGAATTTTATGTCTTCTGTTAGCAGCTTATATGTCAGAGAATATGGTTTTATACACGTACCGGTACCAGTTTTTGACTGAAGATTTTTTTCTATTCTATTTTTATGTATCATGTCTAAACCAGTTCTGATAAAAAACTGTCTATTCCTTTCAGAGATCTCAATAGTCGTCAGAGATTTTCTTTTTAATAAGTAACATATTATTCATCACTGAGGTGGTGACCAAAAAAAAGTCCAACTCCCACGCAGGCAAATTTTATGAAAAGTGGATTTCATACTTCTCACAAAACCTCATGTCAATTAAGGCCTTCTTACTAGTTTCTCAGCCAAGGGTGTTCAGTATAGTTTTCACTGCTTCCAGATTTAAAATGCAACTAATTTTGCAGTTTCCCTCGGATTCACAGTTTGAGACTGACTCACATCCAGATTGGCCAAAGGTCATTGTCATCCAGTGGCCACCCAATGGAGTGCTAAAGATGTTTTGATTGCCTCAGTCTTGGCCTTCAGACTTCAGAGGCGTACCTGTCACTCTTGTGTTAAATCCTCACTCCTAATAGTCTTTCAGCAGAAGTATTAGTTATGGGCAGTCATGGAAAGAAAACTAAGACTGTCATACTTTAAATAAAGCCTTCCTGTGGGAGGCACACTGGTAAATGGGTACCGAAAGACTTCTGCCTCCACTGTTGCTCTTTGGTTGAAAAACAAGGCTTCCAGCACCTTTACATGGAAATGGCTATCCAAAAATTGCCGGCAGTGAGAGCTGGTGCTCCACGTGCACAGCAGGATCCTCATTAGAGCATTTGCAAAAGCTGTATGTGCCAACCAAGGCACTTCCTAACCTAGGACATCCCGATTCAGGGAGTTAAATCGAGGGCTAGAGTACTTTTCTGCACATTTTCAGGACTTATCCTCCTTCACTTACCTTCCAGAATATAGATGTCTGCACAATTCTCCTATTTGCATAACTGCATGCATTTTAAGTCAAAACACACAAAATAAATATACAATCTTTGTATAAAATCCATGTTTCTCCCTTTCTCATTCACTTTTGATGTTTCTCTGGCATCTTGTTTTATTTGACCATGTATAACAACGCATTTCCAACAGGAGGGCTCAAGAATGTTCCTTTCCCCTGGCCACTGCCTGAACGCATGCAACCCTCTGGTTAGCATAGTTTGCCAGAAGACTGAGCTTGAATCTGCTCTGGCAGTAGCTGAGGACCCCTAAGTGCTGACACCCCTAGGTTGTTGGCATAGGGGGAATTCAACCACTTCTTGGAGATGTAGGAAGAAAACTGGGATACTGATGTGTAGGTGAGTTCAGAAAACAGCCCCGGCTCAACACATTCGGGTGCAATAGGCAGCAGCACATCTGCTCTGTGGATATTAATGAGATATAAACTTCAAATCTGTTGCAACTCAAGGGACTCCTGGATTCTTCCAACAGCAGAACTTAAGACACCTGAGGAAATGTAAAAATTTGAATTACTTTAGGTGTCTTTAGGCTTTTTCAGGGTCAGAAAAAAAGCAGAAATAGTTTTTTTTCTTTTTTCTTTTTTCTTTTTTTTTTTTTTTAAATGACTACTGTCTTAAGCATGCTTTCTCTCCCAGATATCAATGATTTTTTGGGACTTAGACCTGGATTTTAAAAATAAATAATTAATACAGTGAGCTCAGTATTTACCAGTATTGTTTCACTTTCATCCATTGTTGACTACCTTAAGATTAGTCCTTTGAATGCTTATGTAAGATTTTAAGTAATATTTACTCATACTACTTTTACTTCTGATATTATATGCATAATTATATGTAATATGTAAATATTATACATTATGTATACATATAATTATTCTTTCTGTTGACCATTTTAAACTTAAAATATCTTACCCTCACTATACCTAGACCCTTATTTGTTTTTCCTTTTTACGATAGAAAACATAAGACATCATTTATTTTAGCTTGTTTTCAGCAAGAGCATCAGCCTTTCAGTGTCTATTGATAATTTCCTTGTTTATTTTTAATTAATATTGTCAGTCATTCAGCATATGACGCTCAAAGCAAATGTTAAACCTCTGGCAGAAAAAAATCCAATTGGCACTTCATGTGCCGGAATAAAATGGCGTGCAACAATTGCCGTTCTTCAGGAAAAGTAGTGCTTTCCTGGGAAAACGGAGCATGATAATCATCTATCCTGACACAGCAAGCCACTTGAGCATCATCAGGCTTATAACACTGACCTCAGAGAGGTGAAAAGAAAGCACCTCCAACACGCTTGTGGGGACAGCAACATCATCTCCGGCTCCCCGGCTCCAGGTGAACCTCTGCATCTGCTGCCCTTCTCCATCCTCCCCCGGTGTGGGACTTGGCTGACCTGCAGCTTCCTCACCACAGCTTCTTCCCCACGACAAACCAGAGTGCAGGACCCAGGCCGTCCAGGAGCTGTGGATGAGTTATGAGCTATACTTTGGCCTCTCTTGAAACAGATGTCAGGGTTTTTAATAGAGCTTTGTTTTTATTGAGAATCTAGGAGTATTGTAATCTATCATTGTTATTAGCTTATGTAACTATACGTTAGAAAGTCAATTTGCTTATTATTACTATGATGATCTATCATTATTATAGGTTATACAGCTAATGGTGAAGAATATCTATCACAAAACTGTATGAGAAGGACCTAGGAAATATGGATTTATTGTACGGCTAACCCAAACTGTCTCTGGGTCTTGATTTTGCCACGGTACCACACTCCTCCATTTTTCAAAAACATATGTAAATATCTGTAGAAAATAATAAAAGCACACCCTGTCAAACACACTTCCCAGGATTACAGGTTGTTGAGATCTTGTACTGCTGTAGATAGGACTTTTGTAATGTTATAAACACTCAGCCCTGGCAGGGTCCATAAAAGAGGCTTTATCCCCGTGACTGCCCCTGCCTCGGCAGTGAGCACATCTCCTTGCAACATGTGATCCGTCTAAGAAGTTTACAGTTTACATCAAGCTCACTAATCTTTTGTAGTAAGTGTCACCAGTCACCACAAACAATAGTCTTTGATTGAGATTTCTTCTCTTTTGAAGGAATCAAATTGCAGTTTTGTCTTCCATGAAATAAGGCTCACTAGTTTGTGATTAAGATACATTATACATCATAATCCATTTCCTTGTTTATCTGCCTATATATATGATGTACTCAGCCAACATTCTGATAAACAGATTTCTTTCAAGAAAAATCTCTCATGCTTTGAGGTGATAGTTTCTTACATTGTTTTCTGGCAACTGAAATTAACAATACCTCTTGTGTAAAGTTTAATAAGATTCACTTCCATACTGTTAATAACTAGCAGGTAACACTTGCTTAGAGGGAAACCTTATTTCCATGCAAATAGTTCTTCTAGCTTTTCTGTGCAAGCACAGCTCAAGAAAGAGAAGATGCTGGAAGATGTACAGTTACAAAATGGAAGTCTAGTGATGTGAAACAGGATTACAACAGGCTATTTTTGGGTTTTCTTACAACTGACAGTGACTCAGAGGAAAATATTTTTGCATATCTTGCAATTTATGTAAGATGGTACAGTTACACTTCTTCAGGGTTCTGCTGTGGCATAGACACCAACCATTTTCAAACCATTCTTCAAAATAATGACCTTATGAAACCTTTTATTCTAGGAATAAATAGGCACAGGTGTTTGAAGCAGATGATCTTTAAAGGTACCTTCCAACCCACACCATTCTATAATTCTATGATTCTATAAAATGGAAGGTTATTTTTATACTAAGGTAATAAACATTTTTATAGTAAAACACAAAAGCTCCACACATCCAAAATATATACTAAAAAAAAAAAAAATCTCAAATATAAATTCCAGGAGGGATTTATACACCTAACTTTATCTCAGTTCATATGAAACTGAGAGAGAAGTAGTATATTTCAATGTTTTAAAATATACTTTTTTCTAGTTGAAACTGACACAGATTTCCCATATCAAACAAAGTATCAGAGTTCAGCTATCAATAGTGCTGCTCCTATTTGCTCTTTGACTTTTTAATATACCTTCCACTTACAGTGTAAACACTAGCAGCATGCTGAATGTATAAAAGCAATTAGTTATGAATAATGTAATCGTGTTTTTTACATTTGAAATTTACTTGTTCCGTACTATGGTACAGAGGCTGGAGAGGTAGAAAGTGTCATGGTTCTTTCCCCAGCTGACTATGCATTAAAAAGCTGAATCCCATTATTTGTCTACAACTCTATTTTATACTTGTGATACCAGAAAGACATACATCATGATCATTGTTTCAAGTATATAAGTGTCAAGTCCTTTAAAATTGGACTCTTTTCACTGTAATTTTTTGCCTTCCCCTGGGGAAAAAAAAAAAAAAAATACAGTATAAAACTGCTAAGAAAAGGAACTGAAATTTTCCATCAACCCCTTAATAAATATCTGTAATTTTTAAAGTAAGACTAATAAAAACTTATTTTAAGCCTTGTAATAGATGGATTAGATCAAAAGTCCTGAAGCTGTGAAAGCTATGTCAAGGGTCTAACCCGTTACTCCTGGTCAGGAAGTGCCTATAGTGTAAATTCAAAATTTGCCTTTGGTATGTTTAGCTCACCAGTGCACAATGGCAGTTTCACACAGGTATAATTCCTGTGAAATCTTTGGTGGTAAACTAACATAAAACTGGAGTACCAAAGTTTTGATTGCAATAATGTATTGAGACAAGGAAAAAAAAATAAATAAAAATAGAGCAAGTGCTAGGAAGCCTCCTGTGGCAAGGCAACAGTTGGAAATAAAACTAATCAGACACAGCCGGAAACAGTTGGTTTTGATAAACTGTAAACAGTACAAGTCATGATTTCTCTCAAAGTCATCTGAAACCTTCATTACAGCAATTGCTTATTTAATCCCCCTCACATCAAGAAGTAAATGCAGCTTTATTAGGCAGCTCATGCAAGCTTATTTTTTTCCTCTGTATTCTTTACCAGTTCTTACCAATTAACACTGTGCATCAACAACCTGCATTTGTAGCAGCTGCTGAGCTAAAAATGTATTCAGATAGTAGAACAGTATTGAGAACTGTCATACTCCTTCTAGGAACATGACGAAGTGAAGTTACTATCATAAAATATATTTTGAGCTACAGCTATATGATGCCTGAAAGGGAAATATTTATCTGTAAATTTTCCATAGCAGTCCAGCTATGGACATCATTAAACTCTGTATTTCATTCTGTAAGTTCCTGGTCCTGCTTTACAGAAGCTCAACTAAGTAAATATCTCAGGTTTGGCCCACAAGCATCTTACAAAATATTTAATTTTAAATCTTGACTTCTTATGCCATGTTGGTTAACTCATCTGGAGAACCTTGGTAGCAGAGCTGCTGCAACCAGAACAGACTAAGGAAGTATGAGAAGCTAGGTTTTTAAGGAGAAATAATAACTTTGAATACATCAACTGTTACACTTCCAATGGAAAAGCGTTCAGACTCAAGCTTTTCTTGAAGTATGAACCAGAAATAGCTAAGAAACTTTTGAGACCATGTACGCACATTTTGTGAGAATACAAAATTCCTGGATTCTGGCCACAGAGATCTGACAATTTTCAAAGACATCGTTTCCACAGTGTTTTTATAACAGCTGGAGTTTTGGCTTTATTTAGCCAAATTTCTATAATACATGTTTTTTTCCTTTCCAATGCTGAGCTACATGTCAAGTGAAAGGCTTGGAAGGATTCTTTTATGTTGCTCGGTTGTTTGAAACTTTTTCTTCCCTCTTCTAGTATGCTGGTACAGGTGAGAACACATTTGTATTATATACAAAATACCAGTGAAACATGAATAAATGACTGTACTTAGCAAGAATGGTTGGGGCATTTGATTATCAAGGGAAATTATCATCAGTGCATTTTAGTATCATCATACATTTTAACCTTTTAAACAAAGATTTTCATTGAGGATATTATAAAGTTCCTTCAAACTATATGCTCTGTGTCAAAAAAGAAAACTAATGTATCTTCTTTGCTTTGTTAACTCCCCTTCTTTCTAGGCTGAGTGAAGCAAAAGTAGATATATTCTCTATAGAACTGAAATGTGTTCCTTAATCTGTCTTTGCACTATGTAAACATCATTGACCAGCACTTTGAGACTAATGGGGAAGCCTCAGATGAAGCTAAAGGCTTAAACACAGCCTTCAGAAAATTAAAGTCAACCTTCCACTTTTTTTCTGAGAATAATCTTAAATGTAAGAAATACAGAGCAGGTTGTAAAATGCAAAAGCCGAATCTATCACATGCTGCTCCTTTTTTTATTTTTTATTTTTTATTTTTTTTAAATTTATTTAATTTTTTCTTCATTTTCCACTTTCCAGATTAACAAAAACCTTCTTGCACTGGATTTTTAGTAGATGAATTTATCAAATAAAAGCTGTTTCCGTGAAGAATTATCATGGAGTAGATAATGTTATTTCTGCTTATGGAGTTGTAGTGATCTCTTCTGTACCTTGAGAGAGTACAACTCTTGTACTTTATGATCTCAAAGGAGGCAAGGAGCCCTTATGATCCAAGTCAGTCTCAGTTAAACTTTTGTAATATGCACTAATTCAATGTTCCTAAGGGAATGTCACGGTGATATTTATCCTCGTCCCACCTGCTAAGAAAATCCTTGCCAAGCAGGAGAGGAGGCATCTGTATGTGTGGTTGAGCGGCATTTTTATGCTAGCAGATATTGGAGGGCTCTGAAAAGATTCATATTCAGTAGGAATTGAATTTGAGAGAAACACCTGAGGAAAGGGCATTTGGATTTTTTTTTCTTCAGTTTGGGGGCTTAACTTGACATTTAAAGTACTAAAACCACCTGTAAAATCATACCTTGTCCATGAGTACCATTATAACAAGTTGAACTCTTCCAGATTGGATGAAATAACAAGTTAATTGTGATCTTAATAGATTTCCCAGGTGCTTGCTCTAATCAGACCTACCTTTTTGACAGTCCTCATTGCTCATTAATTAAATTTCTTCTCTTAATTTCTTCATCTCTTTCCTATTCCTTGAGGAGTATGGAAACCAGCACAACTAATCACCTCTGAATTATGTATGTGAATCATCCCAGAAACATGTGGTTGGGATCTTTCTCTAGGTCAAGAGGCCATTTTAAATACAGAATAATTTCTCATCTTGTGGCAAGGACTTACTGTGAACTTCAGTACAGCCAGAGGCTGTGGGTAACAACTAGCTCTTAGGCAGGAATTTTCATTCTAAACTAATTAACATGTCCTAAATCCTAAACTACTGTAAATGAAAAATAATTTGATATGACTGACTCACCTGATAATTCTTTTCTTTCCTATTAAATGTATTGAACCTCTCTGAGAGCTCTATCAAATGGACTTCGATTAACCTAACATCCTGACTGTTATGATTAAATACTATTTGGATTTTATTTTTCTTGTACCATGTCATATTATGACATAAGTTTAAAGGTGTTATTTGGCACAATGTATTATTTATCTATGGTGTGATTGCAATGGAGTTGTGATATGTTAATGGGAATACAATTTGAAGCAGGATGTGTGTCTAAAACTGGTATCTGTTTTCTTTAATATACTGATTCAATATAGTTGTTTAGCAAATGATTTATGAATAGTACTCTACAGAAGACTCTCAGAATACCAAAATTACACATTTGGATCCTGATCCACAGCATTTTTCATTGTCTTGAATGGGATTCAGTTCAGGTTTTCTTCTCATATGGGCCTTTCTTTGGCTTACTCATAAAATCAGTGGTCTATTCCACCTTCATACCTATCCCAATTTTTTGGATTGAAAAGAACAATATCATATGTGATCAGGATATATCTATATGTAGATTTATAGAGCCAGTCATATATTATTTGTTTATCAACAACTAGCTGTCACCTTGCAAAGACCTATGAAATCTACAGAGAATCCAGACCTCGATTGTTGCATTCCTCCCTGTGGAACCCATAGGCAAATAAACCAGAAAAAAAAAATGCGAATTTCTTTATAAGAAATTTTTAAAAGAAAGATGAGCTTCAATAATATAGTGACCCAATTCAATGATATAGTGAACCTGAAGGTAGCAGGAAACACAGTTTAGATTAACCATGTTTATGCTTTATCCTGCAGGGTTTTCATCTGATGGTCATTTCCACTGGAAAGTCCAACACCTGCCAAGAATTAGAAAAACAGCTTTGTATGCAAGTGTGTGTGGGAATATACATGTGTGTATTGTTACGTTCATTGAGTGAGTTTATAAACATGCAGCACATTTTCCCAACGGTATTTGATTTACAATGCAACACTGAAAATGGTAATACGTGTTCCATTTTTCTACCTAAAAATATAGACTTTGTAGTTTTGAGTGATATTTTTATATGTATGAGATTTCACTTTCTCTGGAAGTATTTTGTGACCCAAAACATTGATTATTCTCTACATCTTTGCATTTACTGATAGTTTTAGAAAAGTAAAATCAATGCGGCTGCAATATTGACAGCCATCTAAGCTTCTCTGTAAATCTACACAACAGAACAGTCAAAATGAACTCGGTTAGAGATTGCATAATAACAGACATCCATAACGAAAACCTTTACTATTTGTCAATATGTGACATATATCAAATTGGAATATAGCACTCTGATCGCTTGGATGTCCAAGATCTAGTCTGTGCTATCATAGAAAAACCATACCAAATTACCACATTCATAAATGTACTAAATTCATGAAGTAGCAGATTAAAATTCACTTTGGAACATATTTACAGAATTTCAGCTTTGTGGTAGCTAGAAACTTCATCTCATTGCTCCCCTAAATTTATCCTTTGTTAATTTACAAAAACATTATCCTTTTTGCTTAAATAGCTTTCCATTTCCTATGTCTTTATCCCTGATGGAATAAAAGGGAAAGGAAGGAAATTATGGAAAGAAATTATGGAAATTATGGAATGAAATTATATAAACTTTTAGGTCTCCCTTTATTTTGAAGTTGTATTTAAAAATAAATAAATAAATAAATAAAAATAGATTCACCAAGCTGCTCTATTTTTAGTATATATACATTATGCACCTAATATAAGACTCTATGAAGAAATACAGAAGTGGTGGGTTTAGTTACATCATACAGGTAGGTATAGGCACAGCTACTTAGGTCTGTAGGATTAATAAAATCTTTTGAAGATCTCCATAACAAAAATTTAACCACGAACGCAAAGTGTCAGGAAACACACAAAATCATAATCTTCATAATAATTTTATGCACCTCCACACAATTATTTTTGACATATGTAATAACAGTGTCCTCCACCCATGATGTAGGACTGGAGAAGGGGTCACATTTGTGCACCATCAGAGAAGTACCACATGCCTTTAACAGGCTGTGAAATTAGTGTTTACCCCTGTAAGCCACAATAATTCAGAGAAGTCATAGACACGCTGCATCCTTTATCAAAGGAGAAAGATAATGGTGTATCTGGAAAATCCTTTGCTGGCAACACATTCTCCAAATATTTTCTAGACTGGAGATGAGCAGTTCATTAATTAAACAAATTGTCTCCTAACCGAATTAAGTTTTTTGAGGCACTTTTCAAAATCCAGTCTCTTGGAGTTCTTATTTGCTGGCAGTCAATACTAGCAAAAGGAAAATAAGATTAAACCCATTCATTTGCCTGGGTTACAGTGCAACCAGCTTTAAGAAATTAAATAAACTTTTGTATGCGTGTTTGAATGGTTCAGCTTAAAACTTTCTACCACTACCAAGTACAGACACAGCATAAACTATTTTTCCATTTATTTTTATTTGGTTTTATTTTGTTTCCTTCTGCAAAACATTAACAATTTGTTCTAGTTTAAGCTTGTATCTAAGCTGCAGAATGCAAAGGAAAAATGACAGCTAGAAAGCTGTCCTTGGTAACTTAATATTTGTATAATTTACTTAAAACTATTGTCTGAATGAAATTCTTTAATCAATACATTTCTGAAAAAGCTGTAATAAAAGAAACAGCTCAAAAAAGTTAAAAACAAAAAAATATTTTTCCTATTAGTTATGTCATATCTGGGTAATTACTCCAAGAGGTTTTCAGTGTATATCTAGTGCTTCTAAGCATTAAAAAAACAGGAGATTTTTGCAACATTTAAGATGAAAATCTCAGGAGACTAGACCTGGCCAAGCCTCTGTTTCTCAAGATGATAATGTAGAAACAGGGGAAAAAAAAATCTAAATGTTTAACATTTAATTTAATTCTTAAATTAAGTATCAAATTTGATTTGAAAATGACTAAGGACTTAGATTGCTCTTATTTTTTCAACAGTAGGTTCTCCCACAACGAAAAATACTCTCTTGTAGCGTAACAGTTGTACTGGGATTTTATGCAGATCAGTTACAATAAGATGCTCTTTCAGATTCCTTTGTTTGTGTTCAGTAATACAAAGAAGCCTAAAATAATAGTGGGTAGTCAGGGAAATCGACAGTATAAAGAAGTCCTTAACCAGTGCAGAGCTAGCTAAAAAGAAAACTATTTAATCTGTATGTATGTCGTGCACTGAATTTGGAAGGCTATGGTTGCTGAGCCTGCCAGAGCTCCTCTATCGATGCACAGCTCTTACAAACAACCTAGATTACAGCAGCCTAAAATCTGCTTTAGATTTTTCCAGAGCCAGTGTAGAAGTCCTTGAAACCAGAATCTTTTCCACTGTGGTCTACCATTGCAGCTACAGAGCAAAGCTGGGCAGGAGAGGTTCTCTTTCACTGATTTCTTCACTTTTTAATAGAAAATAATTTAACAATCCGTATGCATTGTAATTATGTAGCATGCTAGTTTTACACTGAGGTTTATCATTCAGCAAACATAAAACTGGTATAAAACAGTACGTCTTTGAAGCAGAATTTCTGATAGACTTCTCTCAGGGAATTGTTAAGTGGTAATGTAATTAGAAATATAAAATAGAACATTTATAAGGATTAGTCCCTATTACAAAGATAAATTGTCTGTTGGCCATGCACTTACTTATTAATCAGATCCCACAAACGTATTTTTAAAGAATAGCCAAGGAAACGTCCCATTGAAATGTCATTCTGACTTTACCAGGTGAAGTTCTGTTTGTTCCATTGCCGAAAAGCAACCTAATTATCTCATATATTATTCCAGAACCCTTCAGAATATTGTAAACGTGCAAAAGCTATTCAACTGGGCTAAGGCCGGGGAAATGAAGTTTTGAATTAGTCATTCTTTGGGAAAATACATTTAAATGGAGCCTGAGAGTTACAGAACGTGCAATGCCCAATTAAATTTGATCTTTACAGAATCAAGCCCCTTCTTGATGAAAGAAGGGTACATTAAGCACTTGTATTCTCACCTGTACTGAACAGAGAATGAATCATAAATCAAAGAGCGATGACCCAAGTAGTCTGCTCAGCTGGATTTCTTTATTTCTGCACAGCAGTAGACTAATGATCCAGAAGGTAATCCCTGTTGTAATCCTTTAGCTATGGATGAAAGGATACCCTCAGCCCCTCATTGTCACTGACACTATACTTTAGCATAATATTTTAATACACATGACATAAATACACAAGTGAGTGCCTGCATGGCTCACTTCCTTATTTCTTTTGAAGAATTAACACTGGTGACAGGCCAGTGTGCAACCTATACCACTCATTACTCACAGTGAAAGTCAAAGGACATATAGCTCTCTTTATCCTAACCTCCTTGATAACGTGCTAGGGTTTTGCTGTGAATTGACCTCCATGTCCCCTTCCTTAAGCTAGCAGAAGCCAGCAAAGGGCCAGGGGTGTTGCTGCCATCACCCGACTGCCCAGTATCACTGATGATGGAAGGGCAGCATGAGGAGTACATTTGTCATCCCCCTCAGCTGCAGGATTAAGGAAGTTGGATTGCAAAATACAGGCTATAGCCATGTAAAAGGATGCATTCAGCGATTTAAGTGAAACTACCTAATAACCTGGGCATCTGCCTTTTCAAGAATCAAGTTTTCCTTTACAGGCTATTTCATACTGGATTGAGTGAGTCCCCCTCCACCTACCCCCAAAAAACTTAGCGTAGTACAAGTGCTTGGTGATACTGCTTCCTCAGCTTTTGGAAACTCAGAAATGTTTGAGAAGCAACAAAAAAATGATCCACACTGAAAAAATCAGCTCTTTCAAGGCCCACAAAACAGAGGCCCTCAAAATCACTAGTCACTTTTCCAAAATGACTGCAATAAAGAAAAGACATTCAGAGTCATATTTAGTAATTTAAAAGGTAAAGCTGTATCTGGTAAACTGTAATTGAGGAGCGTTAAACTCACTCTGGAACATGACCCCACTGGGCTGGAGGCTCCAGCACAATCTTGAAAATGAGGAATCCTTTACAAGATGAGACAAGACAGACTTTGTTTCTTTAGCCTGACAAAGCAAAGGCTGGGAGGGAAATGCAGTCTATAAATACATCTAGGAATACAACTCCCTAGGAGTAACGGTACTGTTACAACGAGGACGTTAGGATGGTAACAAATGGTTGGTAAGGTGTCTGTCAAACATTTAGGCTGCCAGTTAAAAAAAGATTCCCAACGGGTACAGTCACTAGATACAGAAACTGCTGTGCAGCAGCAGAATTAGAGGACAAACAACCCAGCTGTGCTCCTGATAGAGTTTGTTAAGGTAATGAATCAACTTGCATGATGTGAGGTCCTCTGACAGCAAGAGATGACTCTTTCTTTCTTCTCAAAGCAAGAGTCTTAAATCTACAGGGAACAAAAAGTCACATATAAACTAGGTTTAACATGAAGTACTTTTTTGAAGACACAGTCTTTACCTGCTCTGTCTCCACATTTGCCAGTTTCTTCTTTCATAGTAGATGCTCCACTTTTTAAGGTCGGAGCTCTGGCACCAGCTTTGCAACGCCAAGTGCAATGCACTGCTCTGGAAGGAATCACCAGACGGGACTGAAACCACCAGCACCAAATCTAGAATTTTTCAAACTCTCATTACTTTTTAACCAATATTCAATCTTTCTGCCTAAATTACATATCCCTAGCTTTGTCATGAAGAGTCTTCCTAGAATACCGCCATTCGCTTTCGATACTCCCTAATAAGGGGCAAAATTGCTTGATTAAAACAGTGTGCAGATGTTCTGGCTGTGATTACGGGAAGAAAGATCGGCTATGTTAGGATAGCAACAAATGGTGATAAGGCATCTGTCAAACATACTTGTGACCACTTCCAGTAAAAAGTAGTTCAATAGTATATAAAATAAGCGAACAACTAGGAGCCACCCAGGCTCCATATAAATGATTTCTTCTCTAGCAAAAGGCTGATGTGCAAGATCTCGACACCTCCTACCAGTTGGTAAAGTGGCAGCAGTATAAGATAATTTTACAAGCAAAACTAGAAATCATTCTGTCTTTGTCCTACCCAGTCAATAGCCTGGCTATTTCACATGCTACTGGGAAAAATTGGTGCTCTGTGTCCATTTCCTAAATAGAAAGGTCATCGCTGACCCACCTCATCTAACAATAGGAGACAGTGGCTGTTTTTAGCTTCTCTTCTGCTTTTCCCTCATGCCAAAAACAGGGTATGTGTTGGATAAGAGCAAATTCTGACTTGACAACTATTAAGTAATAGGATCAACATATTAAAAACATTTATATCACCTGTTTGGAAATAACTTAGGCTCTTAGATACAGTGGTCTCATTGAAATTTGAACTAGAGCTTCTAAATGTCCAGACCAGTTTCAGAAAAGATCCAGAAAATGGATCTTAGGCACCAAACTCACATGCACTCTTGTAAACATATTATCATACACAAAATTCTATCTAGTATTAAATAATACACTCAGTGGGGAAGGACAAGACCTTTTTTCTCCTTTTTTTTTCCCTCATTATTGAAACATCCCCCATTCTTTCCCCAAAAACATGTTCTACTGAAGGTATTCTCACCGCAGAAATGGTGACATTTAGATTTTTTTTCATTGTATCATTATGATTTATGTCACTCTCATCTTCATCTTTGAATAATCAGCCATATTTTTATTTATAAATGTTGATCAATTAATTTTTGAAAGTACTTATGTTTATAAGGGAAAGCTGGTTTTCCCCCCTCCCTGCTAATGTCCTGCCTGTATCTGTGTATAAACCCAAAGTAAAACTTTTCCTGTTTGTTTACTTCAGAACCAGAAGATGCATCAAATTATTCTTCGGACTTTTTTAAAGTTTGATGTATAAGACCGGTGTCCAGTTTCTTCCCTCCGTTCCTAAACCAGCTTTTCAACCTGGCAAGCTATTTGTCAATGACTGTTCCAAAGGAGAATAGAGAAAAGCTGAAAATATTGCAGTTGCCCAAGCCAGCGGGAGCCTTGGGGGGCCACGTGTTCTCTTTGATGCATTCAAGGAAAGGTCAGCCTTCTGTGCCACTCGTAAACCAAACAGGAAATCTCCAGTGGGAAGTTTGTGAGCAGGACAGGTTGCTCCTGCAAATCTGATTGTGCCAGTTCTCTGCAATACTCACCTCTGTAAACAGGCTGGCAGTTATTAGATTGCTGCATCATAAATTTAAGGTCTGCTGTAATTTTTCCTCTCAAAAACATAACTATACATTCATAAACCAGCTTTGCAAGCCAAAAGTGAGAGTATTAACAAAGAGTGGGGAAGCTTGTGGTACATGGAGGAGGGAGACAAAACAAGGCAAAATAAAAGAGGCAGCGGAAAGCGTAGGCAGTATCACAAGAGGCAATGGACAGCTTTTCCCATCTGCCTTTCCCTAATGCTTTGCAAGCAAATAAATTGTTCCTGTACATATACATATTAGGAAAACTTTCATCACTGAAAGGGCTGTAAGGCACTGGAACAGGCTGACCAGGGAAGTGGTGGAGTCACCATCCCTGGAGGTATTGAAAAGACGAGCAGATGGGGCACTTAAGGATATGATTTAGTGGTGGACTTGGCAGCATCAGGGTTATGGTTAGACTCGATGATGTTAAAGGTCTTTTCCAACCTAAATGTTTCTATGAACTCTTCCTAAAAGCTCTTTCTTTGGGAAGAATTCAATATTCCTATACATGAAGTTATACTTATCCTTTGGATCCAAGTTTCCCATTTTCATATTTTTAAATGGAAATTTTGTCTCAGACTTTCAGGTGAACAAATACTCATAGCCCCTCAAAACCATTTAAGATATCAGAGAAGCTGTTAAGTTTTTATTTCTTTTAAATCTTTTTTTTACTGGCTGTAATTTTAAAATGTTTTGTCAATTTTTGTGATTCTCACAGTTTTATACGCAGTCCTGAGGGTTGCTTTTGAGTGGGTGATGGTTGTACAGGTACACACATGCATGCAAATCCTCTCTGTGGATTGAAAACCAGAAAATACCCCCTTCCTGTGTGGGTAACGAGGCACTTCAAGGTGATTCTCTCCCTTTCTTTAAGAGCTCCATGGAGTGGGTCCAAAAAGCAAACCCCATACAATTAAAAAAAAAAAAAAAAAAAAAAAAAAAAAAAAAAAAAAAAAAAAGAATTCTTTACAATTGCTGTTATTCCTATCTAGTGTTAGAAGTGAAATTCTGGAGAAACCTGGTGAGATGCTTCTTTAGCATATACCCCAATAACCCTTCACAGTTTTATTCCTTCCTCCTGAGCAGTTGCATTCCCTCAGCCAGTGATGCTCTTCTAAATCTCCCAGGTATTTGTTTTCCTCCTAGCAGTCAACAAGCTCTTCGGAGCTGCCCCTTTTATTCTCCTAATTAATGCAACACTTTGATTCCACTGTTCCAACATTTTGCAGATGGGTTGTAAGATTGGTAGCATGTGTGAGGACTCATTGACAGACTGAAAATCTGCCTCATTCAGTGAAATGTTGCAATTTTCAATTTTATCGTTTAACCTTACCATAACCACTTGCCCATGGAGATAAGTGAATGATGTTACATCTTCCACAATTAACTAGTCTCAATGTATAAGTTGGGCCTATGCATCCCATAGAATGTCAAAACTTGCTATGACAAGTTAAAAGCCATCCTTTGACACAAATATCAAGGCAGGTTTATCACTCTGGAGGTTAGCATCTCTTCTTTCAATGCTAGGTTTTGCTAAAATGTACATCAAATTTAGCATGCCTTTTAGACTGTCTCTATTTGCTAACTCTTTGAGGAAGCTATCGCAGTATTATTTTAGTTATTACAATGAGGGTATTAATTTTTCACTTTATTATATATATAATTTACTAATACGCATCCCTTTTTTCTGTAACTCACTCCACCTCCATTGTAACAGAGAAAATACATGTTATAATGTTCTGCAGTTTTCTATGGAGAACAAAATATTGGGGAGATATGGACAGTAGACATGGAAGATAAGATCTACCATTAGATGCCTTATTGGTAAACTGGAAATATTTTTTTTTTAAAAGATAATTTAGGAAAAAAATATTTCTGGAATTGTGGAGTCAAAAGTTTGACTTAAAAAGTTTGTTACCTTAAATTGAGTCAATGAATATTATGTATATTTAAGCAAAAAGTTCTGTGTATGAAGACCGTATGTAGCTTTGCTTCTGGTTAATTTTTTTCAATTGCTTACTTGTTTAAAGATTACTTATCACAGAAATCCTAACAAAGTTCAAACTATGCTGAAGAAAATTTCCAATTAAGTACTACAGGATCAGTCTGTTAGTATCCCTCAAGTATTTCCAAAGCCACTTTTGCATTCAAATTTTCAAAATAAGATAGGAATTGAGAGTAGACCACCATTAGAAGACCACTTTTCAAGAGAAGACTTCAAAATTATGTCTGACTTTTGTGAACCGTTCATTTGCTTAGGCTAAAATAAATTCTGTCAAGGCTAGGTAGAAATAGCAACAATGGCATCTGATCTCTGCAAGTTGGTTTTCTTTTGACATGCAGTTGCCAATATTCAAAAAAATTGCAAATCAGAAGGCTACATATTTATGAGAGCTAGTCTCTATAAATCTCAAATTTTATCATGTTTGAAGCTTCCTTCTAAATGAGAACAGTAAACTTGTAAGTGAAACTTGTAAATCAGTTTTGTCACTATGTGTGCATATGTATGATATATAAATATACTTGAAATTCCAGACTGAACTTGTAAGTAGGTCCGAGAAGTTTTTCTACTTCAAATTTCATCTCCTTCTAGGAGGTGGGAGGGGAGTCATGGAAGTGTTATGGCTGGTATCATACATGAATATGCATTTCATATGTTACGCATGCAGTATGGCTCACTTTGCTTACCGCAGTGGAACTATCAGTTCTTACAACAGTAAATAATTCTTTAGAAAACGGTCCAATTGGTTAAATCTACAATTTTGATAGAATACAATCAGATTCTGATTCACAGCAGCGGTGAATCAGCTGCAAATTTCCAGTTCCATACTAAGCTACAATGATGTGAAGCTAAAGAAACAGGGGCTGGAGGCTTACTTGCTTGTCTTTCTAATATAACAGAGTATATCTCAGTTAAAAAATAGTGTCTTCCTCTATCACTATAGTAGAGATGACACTTACTGGGACCTCTACTGTTCCAGGTACCCATAGCACTGATTCAAACCAGTAATAGTTTGCCATGATAATAAAATGATTTATTGTCTGCATATTCTGTAAATTACATTCATTCTGAAAAAATAGTAAAATGTCTTCAGATCTATTTTATATATAAGGAATAGTTTCATCATCAAAGCTACAGGCAATTAAAGGTAGAATAACTGGTGACTTTAGGCATCAAACAAAGCAAGGGACAGCATTCTTCTTTGCATGCTTTGTCAGCTCAAAATCATACGAAACACAACTGAAAATAAAGGATACATTTCTGGTCTAATATATGTTTTGTATATTATGAAATATTAAAATGTGATAAAGAGGGAAAGATACTGTCAGAGGTCAAATAATATTTAATGCTTTTTCATTTTCTCCAGTTGCTTGGTAAGCTGTGAAAAAAGCATTCCCTTTTGCTTGGCATTAACCTTCAGAGATCTTTATAATGAGGTTTTACATGCTTCACGCATTCTTTTCCTCAAGTTTTTACACTTGTTTATGGAACTACCTGGAAATGTATCAATATTATCATACAGGCTTATCTGAAATTGTACCACACCTATAATAAGCCAATTAATTAGTAAATGATGGGCTCTTTTCAGCTGCACACTCATTTTCAAATGAATTTATTGAAGTAAAGGATTTACAGCATATGGACTCACAGACTTCTCATGAGTTAAACTGGCATCCATATGTACAGCTTTCAGTAGAGAACTCTAGAGTAATATTTACAATGTAAATATCAACTTTTGTTACATAAGAAACAAATATATCACAATTTTCACTTCACAACATATTTGTTCTGGTTTGATGACTGAAGTCATCTCTGAAATACTATGTGGAACTCAAAAATAACTTGCTCTTGTCATAGACTTTACCAGGTGTCCTTCAGAGGTCCTGAAAAGCAAAAGGAGAAATATATTTTAAAAGCCACTTTCATAAGCAGTTGTATCATGAGGTGTATGAAAGCAGACTTGATATAAAACAATTGCTGCACTTGGGGCTGGCAAGCATGAGATGGAGCTATTTGCAGGAGCTTGGTGGGCATTACAGCCAGAAGACAAGGCTGTCGGATGAGGAAGAAAGGTTGAAGGATTAGGCAAAAACGTTACTGCACATTGGCCTACAGCACAGAACATCTCGCTTTGAAAACTACTATATTCTTGAAATGGCTACATGAATTCAGGTTGCTTGATACACGCTCTGTCAGCAACTGGGCGCTGCAGTAAAATGACCAGCAAGAGTCAATACTGAGTAAGCGATTCACCTATAAGGAGATCTGGATCATCTGTACAGTCCATAAAAAAGGAAAGGACTGAAATATTTCCAGGAAGACACTTGCAACCCACTGCGCCACTCCTCTCTGTCACTTAGTCAATGCCAGAAGTTTTAGAAGGTATAAAATACAGGAGCAGATATTTTTAAAATAATCTTCTCTAGAAATAACATTTCTTTCCCCAATCTGATCACTTAGAAATCATTTTGTTCCTTGATGGATAAGCAATTTACATTCTTTCTAATCTTTGGGAACTTTAGAGGAACTGCCACATTTGTGGAAAGGAAAAGAACATTTTCTTTCAGTCTTGGAAGGAAACAACAGTTTGGAGAAACATCTTTTCTCCACCTCCCACCCTCCCTCCCAAAAAATGTTATCTTCAAGAGCAGCCTTTTTTCTTACTTGTAGCTCAGACACAGCTGAACACCAGAAACCACCCTATTATTTTCATAATATTTCATAATATACTTTTAATGAAATTATTTCATTAATTTCATAATATACTTTTGAGAATACCAAGCCAAATTCACTTCAATGTTACACTTTCAATATTATGCCCCTGCAAGTGCTGGGAGCAGAAGGGTTTATATTTCAGTAAACCAATGGAACATATTTCTGATTGATTTTAGAAAAATAGTAATCGCTAAATGGAAAACAGTAACTGCAATATTTGCATGTCAGACGATCCCTCTGCAGCACACCTAAGATGGGAGTCAAGTGCTGTCTTAATGCTTTCATGTTGCTGATCCTCTTAGTTCTAGGGGCAGCTCCTTTCTAATGAAATAGATGTTAAACAAAATGTGCAGATTTTTTTTTAATTAAAAATAATATCCTTGATTTGTTCTCTGAAGAAATAATAATCTTTGTAATTAAAAATGAGTCAATGCTGGTTTTATGCTGCAGTGCACACAAGCTGAAACACTCAAGTGAGTTAGGTGCATTATTAACAGTGCCATTTAATTAGGAATTTTCAATAACAGCAATCACGGGATAACTTAATTATTATTATTAAAATGATGATTATATTCAGACACAATCCCTGTAGAAACATGCAGCGTTTCATGCAATATGGCTCTTTCCTAGATGATTCTGCTTTTCTGACAGGCCACACACTTCATGTACAATTAATCTCATTTTATGGGTCAAGTCAACCAACAGATAGCAAGAAGAAAGAAAATCTGTGCATACCAGTGGGAGGTGGCTCAGCAGCTCATCTACAGAATCATAGTTTTCTGAAAAGGAAGGTTCAAGAAGTTCTGCTTCATCTCGAAGTTTAGCAGGGTTTAGCTCTTCCTGGCTGTTGTGGATCAGAAACAAGTTTTATTGCCCTCAGAAATAAAAGCAAACAAACAACAAACAACAAACAAAACAAACCCAAACAAACAAACAAAAAAAAAGCAAGCAAAACCGCCTTCTAATTGTAGCTCTTGCACATTTTGTTACACTTACACCGAAGTGTTACATATCACATGAAATAGCATGTTTAACAGGTGAAGAGATGTGATATTTAAAACCAATTGTTTGAATGAGTGAATAAACAAACAGACTATAAGCTCTACAACAACATATGCTGGCACTTCTCACCTATACTGATTAGGTCTTTCTGGGACTTCTAAATTTTCATTTTATGTGCTTAAAGGCAAATTTTTAACAAATACTGCATTTTCTTTATAATATGATCCATAGTCCTATCAATTTTTCTTTAAGAGGCTTTATTAAGAAATAAAACTATTTTAAGAATCTGTGAGAAGCTTTTTAAAATTGCCAGATGCTACCTCCTCTTTATCCTTTGACTGTAGTATCTGTTCCAGACCGGAAGAAAACACTGTCTGTATTTGAAAACCATGTTATAAACTACATTATAAAGTCATTAATGTTCATTGTCTTTTGTTTGTCCTCTCTGCATACATATGTGGGTATAAATCTTTTCTGTCTTAGTACTATAGAAGTATGGAAACAATATATGTTTGCTTTCTTGTAGTACCTTCTTTTTCCAGTTAAAACTGAGTTTAAGTATTTCTTCACAGCCATTTGCTTTCGAAAGCGGCTGTAGTTGTCAGTGAAGACAGCGTCAGAGTGGCGTTTGACAGGACTGTCCTGGGAGCTGGTAATGCAACAATTGCAAAGAAAAAATTAATAGATGATATCAGTTTAAAAGAAGATAACATTAAATAAGTGAAACAACCCTTGAATGTTGATTAGCTAAATAATATCAAATATTCATTTCAGCTTTCATTTCCAGCTACGACTTTTCTTCTGTTGAAAAGAAGCCATTGCTTCTATTGCTTACTACATATTTTAATCATAAGGCTTAGATTCTAAGGATCGGTATTCAGTCTTTCTGAGCACATCTTCCACTGATTTATTTCTCCTGCTCATCTTTGCCATGGCCCATGCAGTTAGGATCCAGACTCAATGACTCAGAGAGTCCCTGTCCCAGGAATTCTGCAGGATCAAAAGGCTGAGTGTGGATTTCATGCCTCCCTCCTGTCTGTTCTCATAGCCCGGGTTACCCTTTTTCATAAACTGACTTTATTCTGATTTCTATCATCTGCACAAACATATTTTAGTATAATGCCTAGGCGCAGACTGGTTTAAGTCACAGTAAGCTCTTAAGGGACCTCTTCACTCTTCACATTGAACTCAGCGAGGACGGAGCCTGCCTCTGAGGAAATTAAGAGTGTAGCATCACATACTAGAGCTACAAATGCTTGTAAGGAGGTTACCAGGAGGCAAAACACACTTTGTGAAATACAAACTTGGAGGCCTATTTTTAATGCACGATCCTGGGAAGCCTCAGTGTGTTCTGCTTTAAACGATCTATGTGTTTATAGTGTATGAGCGTACGAGAAACTGTATGTTCTGGAACAAAGGCAGCATTGACATAAACGCAGGACCAAATTTTCTCTCAGCTTTTGAGCATTCATAGGAACTGTCATTCTGGGTCAGACCAAAGTATTCTACTATTCTGTTCCCAGGGGTGCCCAGTAGCTGCTGCTTAGGGATATGAAAACAAGGGGAGTATACAGTGACCCTTCCCAGCAGCCTACGACCGTTAGTTTATGAACGTCCTGGTCTGGGAGTTGCATCCAGATCTCATGGCAAATCCATAGACATGGATCTTTCATTTTTGAATCTTTCTATAATGCAGATCTCCCCAACATATTACTCTGACAATATGTTCTACATAAAGGAAAAAAATCATTCCTTTTTGTTTTCACTGTAAACAAAATGTTTCTTAATTTCATTGAGTATCCCCCTGTGGTTATTTAAGTACCGAGTAATCGATCAGTTTGTATTCACTTTTGCCATTAGTCCGCCAAGCTACTACAAACACTACCAGATGAAAAAAAAAAATAGCAAATTGGCATGCTAATCATTATAATATTGCCAGTATTTATTAACAGTGCTATGTGCAGTGTCTGTTGCTCTACCCCTCACAGCTGTATAAGGAACAAATAGTAACGTATTAATTTAGTAACAAATACCACTAAGTTGTTATATAGGACTTTCAGTTCTCCCATTATTATATCAGTTTCTCTTTCATTATCTCTAAATCGCAAAAAATGACAACTTAGATACAGAAGAGTAAAAAATTGCCAATGAAGCCAGCTAGGAAAAAACTCTACCTAATGTAAGTGTCACCTCACCTAACTCGTTTTCTAATAAGCGAATGCAGATATCTCTTCACAGCAAGTTTAGCCAAAAGATGGCTGTAGACACTGGTGTAAATTCCATCAGCATGCCTTGCATTTCTGAAATGGACAATAAATAAACTCTACAATACAACCTGGGTTCATATCATTTTGATAACGTTCATTTTGTAAACATCCTGCTCTCCTTAAGTTACCTATTGTACATATTAAATTAAGCTAATTTCATAAAACAGCTTCCAGATTTTCACAATATAATTTTTAGCCCTTCCTGAGAAGTGAATGAACTCATCATGCCAGAATGGCAATGCAAGCAACATTTCTGCACACATTCCTACTGCTACCAGCATTCAACCAGAGGTCATGTGGTTTTTTTTCTGTAATTGGTTCTTCCTTTCCTACTTCTCACTTTGCAAATGTGACCGATCTTTTGGCATAATTTGAGCAGTGCATAATCATTTGTATTTATGATAATAAAGAAACTCACCTATCAATAATTCTGGACAGATCCAAATAGAATTTCTCATTTTCAGGTAGCGTGTTCTGCAAAATCTCTGACTCAGACTTTAATGACCCATGGGCATGGTCAGGTTCACTGGCTCCATCAAATGGCATTCTGTTTCCCAATCTGCTGGAGAAGGAGACCATGAGAAGCACAGCCAGCTGAGGACACGCAGCGCTTCACTGCGGCACACATTCTGGTTTGTACCAAAATGCACATCTCCCTACTTTAATCTGTAAGGCATTTTAGAGTAGTCTGGATAAAACAAAAATCCTTTTCAGGTATAATCCCTGCTCAGACATAACAGATCCTTCTCACTAATGCGTATTTTCTAGACACACGTGGTCATTGCACACTTTACTCCAGTGAACAGCGCATAATGTATGGCAATTACAGCTCGAGTGACAACCGCGAAGCTTTTCATAACAACTATATTTTATATAAAAGATGGATGGAATTACCAGCCTCCACCCATGTAAAGGGAAAACAGTTCCTGTAAAGTACTTACCTTCCAATTAAAACTTAAAATGTGCTTTGAAATGCAGTACGAAGCAGTTCTTAGGCCTTCCCTAAAGAAATTAAATATATGACTGCGCTTCATATTGAGTTTGAGGTTCTTGAGGGTGTATCTCTACGTGACTTTATTCTCTCATATATAAATTAGTTTGCGGGTTGCAAGTTAAAAAATGTTCACATTTAATCTTTTAAAATGTATCATGGCAATTTCTCTGTGTAAACTGATTGACAGTTACTTCACATTTTTGTAAACTGCTATTTCTTACGACGTGTCATATTTTATCAAGGGTAATCTGACTGCATAGCAGCAGTTTGGCATCAGGCATTTCTTCTAGCTGCTCTTCTGTGGCAAACAGGCGCCCATCGCTACAGCGTGTGATGATGTGCAAAAAATCACATACTAAAGCTAGGGTAGGCTCTTGTCCGTGTAATTTTAGAGTCTTTATAGCTATTAGTACTACTTACATATCTGAGGCATGTAAGACTTCTGTCTGGTTAAAAAAAAAAAAAAAAAAAGTTGTCGTGTAAAATAAACCAACTCAAGTCACACCTCTGGAAAATCAGTCGCTGTGCCAGTTTGCTACCCTGTTCTCCTTTAGTCTTTTTACACTTTATGTTCCTCTTACCTAAATGTAAAACGTACCTTTCTGCCGCCTGATTTGGTTCAGTCCGTTTAGTTTAGACAACTAATAACAGCTTCAACAACCCAAGAACTAGGCCTGTGGACCCCTTCCCCTCGTTCGCGACTCGGGATTGTTCTCGTACGTTTGATTCTGCCTGCGCCTCTGCTCTTTAAAAGACGCATCCACCCAGCTGAACTCTGGAGACCAAGGCGCTTTCCCACAAGGAGACCTGAGACCATTTCGACGGGCGCGGGCCACGTGCCGGCGCGCGCCCTGT